>OZ024834.1:74678887-74806387 GCA_964016985.1 Anodontia alba
AAAACGATAATGGCAGTTCACAGGTTTGGCATACTTAGTTCAGTTTGGTGTAGAGCTAAACTCTTTGATCTTGATCAGGCTGCATTCAGGTCTGGTTGTCCGCACTGTTCGTTTATGTATGAGTCCTTTCCAATAGAAAACCTTATGACATTTGAGACCAGCACAGACAAGATCCAACATGCACATCCGTGCAGTCTGTGTATCGGGGCAGTCTGATCTGGGTCTACGCATATCGCCAAAAGAATGCATTATGTCAGCCTCAGATGTCAGCAAGCAGTGTGAATACCGCGCTTCAAAACGGCGGAAATTCTAATCAGTCTGCGCTTTTCACATTTAAACTCAGTACACCTCACCTTTGAGGAAAGGGACTTTTGTGTTTCTGTAGTGGCTCAAACAAGAACAAACGTGCGGTAACCTTTTGAAGTATTTTTTGGTCAGCTTGTGTATCTCAGTGCGGTAAAGTGAAGAGGGTTGTCAGTAAGAAGACAGTGGACTAAGCCAGCCTAGTTTAAGAAAGTGGCACATTCCCGGAGTGCCGAACAAACGTATCTGGCGATTAATTAGTGTACCGGATAATTAATTGTTTCGTTATGAGAAACATTATTCGACATGGAATTAATCGGATGGAATTGAAAACAAACATCAGTGCGGTATTTTTTTATTTGTTCATACAATTTCACATTCAATTTACTATGATCATAGCAAATAAGAAAACACTTTCGTCGTGTAGGTCCTTTTTTGTCGTTTCGGGTGTCCGAAAGCGTCCGATAGCTAGGTCAATTTTGGCTGTAAGTGAATCTGTCCTAAAATTTCGAACAGTAAATTTTTTAGCAAACTATAATTTCTAAAATTTCGAACAGCAAGAACTGAAATTATTTAATTTTGTTCGAAATTTTAGGACATTTACCGTACCAAGGAAAACTTACCTTAAAAAAACAAAACAAAAAACAAAACAAAAAAAAAAACAGTCATTAAAAAAAAAAAAAAAAAAAAAAAAAGAAATCTTTCATTTTATCCTTTCTCAAAGTCATTTTCAGCTAAGACTCTCAGATTGACACAAAATCATTCTTTACCAATAAAACAGGATTAAATGAATGAAAAATATTATAAGACAATTTACAGCTCTTGGGTGTGTGTGTGTGTGTGTGTGTGTGGGGGGGGGGGGTTTCTATATATGGCATAGTATGGATGTGTGTGCCAAATGGCTCCCTTTTTCAGTGCTGCCAGGTATATGATTAGCCCCCTTTTTTCAACAAAAAGTATATGACCGATCCGATTTTTCTTGATTCATATGTGAAAGGCTCCACTATTCTGACATCCCAGTAAATTCTCTTGGTATTCAATGAATTGACTGCTATATTTGTCTAACTACCAGACTACCAGCAATAAATGGGTATAAAAATCAAAGGGCAGTATATGAATAGGTCATTATTTCGGACGATCAAGAATATGAATGGCTCCATTTTTTTCAAAGGCCAGGTATATGAATGGGGTAGGTTTCGAAATACTGCTAGCACACCTGTACCACATTTATCCCCAAGTTACCTTCCCCGCCCACGCCCCCCAACCCCCTCAAACCCGAGAGATTTACAGATCACTTATAAAACATTTAAGGACAGTTAATGAAAAATATTTTCGGGTGGGTAATTGTCTGCATTTAGGTTAAGAGGGGTGGGTAAATGTCCTGGTGGATAATTGTCCAGTGGGTAATTGTCCGGGTGGGTAATTGTTTTACACTCCACATCCTATGGCCAAGATACAGCCAGGAACCCTTAAAATTTCTTGCACATATTGTTTTGCCCTATACATTGGTTCACTTATTCTACAACAAAACAGTTAAGGGAATAAAAGCAAAAGTAGTGTGCATAATATATCTGGATTTATTTATGCAGCTTATCCGGCCCCATTCCCTTGTAGGCCATAGCTGTCCATTGATATATTCCATACAGTATTCAGTGATTTATGAGTGACCAGTAAAGATCCTGAATAGTCTACACAGTTACACCCAAAGATTTATTTTTTGTGATGAACATGTAAAGGCTGTCTGCATGTATATAACTTAAATTATAAAATAGGCTTCTTTTGTAATTTTCAGGCTGCGCAGGATGATCAAAGGGTATGCTAAATTTAAATATGCGAGTGAAGGAAAAGGGTTACCAGTAAACTGTTAGCATCCAGTAATCTGCAGAGAAAGCAAAGCAGTAGGTGAGTTATTGTATAAATCACATCCATATGTTGTTCTGATTAACTTCTGTTCTATTTCTTGTGCAGACTGATATGTTACACACTGTGAGAGAAGGCGGGTCCCTAAATATACCAGACAGCAAAGACCCAGTCACAGATACTGCAGAAGATATTGACAAAGAATATGTTGATAAGACTGCATATAGTTTGTGTTTCATGAAAGCTTTCTTCATAAAAAAAAAAACAAAAGCATAAAATGGGTCTACTTTCTAAAATGAAGTCCTAACTTTCATTTCACATCTTTAATTTTTCTGTTTTCAAGTGATTATTCTAGTAAGTCTACTAAATTCTGACAAATACTTTGGCATCTGGCAGATTACAGTCCCACCTCCACCTTCTGCCCAGTTGTCAACTATTTGATACAAAAAAAAAAAAAAAAAAAAACATTCTCTGTGGTGTTGCTCATTCTTGGGAAAATTTACAGTGGCTAAGATAGAGTGACCTTTAAAAGAAAAACTCTCTTGAAAAGGGAGAAAGTCAGATGATTAAAATATATGCCCATATTGATTACATATTTGGCAAAAATATTGAAATGTTAGCCCAAAACATTTGTAAAATAATCCTAATAGACAATTTTAGCTCTAGATAATTTTTTTTCAGATAGTGCATGGTATAAAGGGCCTTTTTCTGTGTTGGATGTCACATATACCCTAACTCTTTGTCTGCACAACCAAATAAAAACTGGCATTTTAGGCCTTTGTGGCTCCAGATTAAATATGATAAAATATGTATTCAGATCTATTTTTATTTATAAATTATTTCTTCATCAAATATGTCAAAACAAGCATCACGAAAACATACCTATATAATCTTGACCCCGTTAAACCCCATTTTTATACAGTAAAAGTAGAGTTTACAGGGGTATACATTATTTTTTCTTATTTCTACTTAAAAATAGACCTCACTGAGGCAGTTCTAACTAGTACCCACAATCTATATTTTGAGCAGAAATTGGAAAAATATCTGAATTTTTATCTGAAAACTTTCGGTTTTTGGTGGTAAAATTTCCAATGTATTTGAATAGGCTGGTTTTCGTAATGGCTTCTCATTAGTTTTTTAGTTTGACTGCCCAGCAGGCCCTCTGGAGGATCTTTTAAAACCTTAAAAAAAATTAATTTGCTTTAAGTCCTTTAAAATCTTTAATTTTGCTGGAAAAAAAAAGACTTATAAGAAACAGTACTTTACCTAGAAAATCTAGTTTATTTTTGGCAAATACGGATGGGAGCACAGACATATGAGCGAATGGATGGACAGAATAACAAAGACTATATACCCTGCAAACATACTTTGTATGCCTGGGGTATAAAAGTTTTAACTGTGACAAAGGAGTCAAAGTCTTAGGTCAGCTAAATTATTGAGATTGTAGTTTGTGACTCAATTGTGAATTCACATGGAGATTGTCCATCATAGTGGGTATTTTATGGCACAGAAACTGGAAACAAGATGAAGAATGTAACCTTTTTTGCTCTTAATTTTGTTTAAAATTGTCTGAAAACCCTATATTTAACCATGTTAACCAAAAAATAACTTTTATAAAAAATCCTTTATTTTCAGGAGAGCCTGAACTGATTTATTTTCATATCAGACAAAAAAAAAAAAAAAAAAAAAAAAAAAAAAATACTACATTACGAAAATTCGCCTATACAAGTATAGAGAAAATTTCACCTCCAAAAAACTGAAAATTTTCAGATTAAAAACTCTGATACTTTTTATATTTCTGCTCAAAACATAGGTTGTGGGTACTCGTTAGAACTGCCTTGGTGAGGCAGTTCTAACGAGTACCCACAATCTATGTTTTTGAGCAGAAATAAGAAAAATAAAGTATACCCCTGTGAACCCCAGTTTTTGCTATAGAAAAGTGGGGTTTAAGGGGGTCAAAATTATATAGGCATGTTTTCGTCATGATAATGTTTGGTTAAAAAACAACAACAAAATAACAAACATTTTAGAATCCTTGAACACTAAACAGTGTGCTTCTGAGGAGTACATACATGACATGTACATGTTTTCATAGAGGAATAATAAAAAAGAATATTTGTATTAATGTATACTAGTATAGCCCTTTTATCTAGAGCTCTGTACATACCTAGTAAACTGTAAAAGACTACACCTATTGTTAAATTTAGCAGAAGAGAGTTCATTACACGTTTTGTTTTGTTTTGTTTGTTTTTTTGTTTGTTTTTTTTTCAGTTTTTCATGTAACTTTTTTTTTTTTTTTTTTTTTTTGTTTTTGTTTTTTTTAATCAACACTATGTCCAGATCGCACTTAGCGATTGATCATATTATATTGTAGAAGCAGGGGATCATATTGTAAAAATAGATCATATATGATGATTGGATTAATATACTAATTTTTAATTGCAGATTTGATTGTAGTTTATAAATTACTCAGAAATTTCATGGTTGACATAAAGGCCCAAAAATAAGTACTCTGCACTATGTTATTTGTATGTATAGCTATTTATAGTTGTTTACAAAAGTTTGTGAAAATTGTAAAAAAACAAAACAAAAAAACAACAACAACAACAAAAAATATTTATTTCCAGTGCTACTGCCATTTTGGTACAGGCTTTTATAATTTTGACCCCCCTTAAACCCCACTTTTATACAGTAAAACTGGGGTTTATATGGGTATAAATTATTTTTATTTTTTCTGCTCAGAAACATAGATTGTGGAAACTCATTAGAACCACCTCATTGAGACGGTGCCAACGAGTACCCACAATCCATATTTTGAGCAGAAATATGAAATATATCAGATTTTTTTATCTGAAAATTTTCATTTTTTGGTGGTGAAATTTTCAGTATATTTGAATAGACATGATTTCGTAATGTATAAACATTTGATGTACATATATAATGGGTTTCTGATGTTTATTGTCCCCCGCCTTTTCGAAGAAAAGTGGAGGGACACTGTTTTTGGTTTTCCGTGAGGCATGGTGCGTGGTGCGTGGTGCGTGGTGCGTGGTGCGTGGTGCGTGGTTTTTAGTAGGTTCTTTGTCCCCTTAACTCCTCCCACAGTTTCTGTCCGATCCTTTTGAAACTTTACAGGTGTTTTAAGGATGGTCTGAAGATATACATGTGTTTTTTTCAGAATCCTGAAATAATTTTTTATTACTTTTTCCGCATTTTTAACTTAGACATTTTTTGAGTTCTAATATTACAGAAGTCTATAGGGAGTAGGTACCTTGTCCCCTTAACTCCTCCCACAGTTTTTGGCCGATCGTTTTGAAACTTTACATGGGCTTTGAGGATGGCCTGAAGATATGCATGTGGTTTTTTCAGAATCCTGAAATAATTTTTTATTACTTTTTCCGCATTTTTAACTTAGACATTTTTTGAGTTCTAATACTACAGAAGTGTATAGGGAGTAGGTACCTTGTCCCCTTAACTCCTCCCACAGTTTTTGGCCGATCCTTTTGAAACTTTACTTGGGCTTTTAGGATGGCCTGAAGATATGCATGTGGTTTTTTCAGAATCCTGAAATAATTTTTATTACTTTTTCCGCATTTTTAACTTAGACATTTTTTGAGTTCTAATACTACAGAAGTGTATAGGGAGCAGGTACCTTGTCCCCTTAACTCCTCCCACAGTTTTTGGCCGATTCTTTTGAAACTTTACAGGTGTTTTAAGGATGGCCTGAAGATATGCATGTGGTTTTTTCAGAATCCTGAAATATTTTTTATCACTGGTTTCCGCATTTTTAACTTAGTCATTTTTCGAGTTCTAATACTACAGAAGTGTATAGGGAGTAGGTACCTTGTCCCCTTAACTCCTCCCACAGTTTTTGGCCGATCCTTTTGAAACTTTACATGGGCTTTCAGGATGGCCTGAAAATATGCATGTGTTTTTTTCAGAATCCTGAAATAATTTTTTATTACTTTTTCAGCATTTTTAACTTAGACATTTTTTGAGTTCTTATACTACAGGAGTATATAGGGAGCAGGTACCTTGTCCCCTTAACTCCTCCCACAGTTTTTGGCCGATCCTTTTGAAACTTTACAGGTGCTTTAAGGATGGTCTGAAGATATGCATGTGGTTTATTTAGAATCCTGAAATTATTTTTTTATCACGTTTTACACGTTTTGAACTTAGACATTTTTTGAGTTCTAATATTACAGAAGTCTATAGGGAGTAGGTACCTTGTCCACAACTCCTCCCACAGTTTTTGGCCGATCCTTTTGAAACTTTACGTGGGCTTTTAGAATGGCCTGAAAATATGCAGGTGGATTTTTCAGAATCCTGAAATATTTTTTTATTACTTTTTCCGCATTTTTAACTTAGACATTTTTTGAGTTCTAATATTGCAGAAGTGTATAGGGTGCAGGCACCTTGTCCCCTTAACTCCTCCCACAGTTTTTGTCCGATCCTTTTGAAACTTTACAAGGACTTTTAGGATGGCCTGAAAATATGCATGTGGTTTTTTCAGAATCCTGAAATAATTTTTTACCACTTTTTCTGCATTTTAACTTAGACATTTTTTTAGTTCTAATACTACAGAAGCGTATAGGGAGTAGGTACCTTGACCCCGTAACTCCTACCACAGTTTTAAGCCGATCCTTTGAAACTTTACAGGTGCTTTAAGGATGGTCTGAAGATATGCATGTGGTTTTTTTCAGAATCTTGAAATTATTTTTTATCACTGGTTTCCTGCTTCAATACTTAGGTATTTGATACAGGACCAGTGGTCCTCTGGTTAACTTTACCATTTTTAACACCTCAAATAAAAATAAGGCGGGGGACATAAATTCCCCGTGGAATTTGCTTGTTTTTTATTTGTTTGTTTGTTGTTCTTTTATTTTTTCTTTTATTTTAGTCAATTTATTAAACGTTATACTAACAAAGAATTTATAAGGTTAATAAGATGACATTTTCTTCTTTCTTTTTTTTTTAGCAGATACAAGGCATATTTTACTCAGACTAACATTTCTGTGACAAAAAAAAAAAAAAAAAAAAATATATATATATATATACATGTGTGTGTTTGTGTGTGTGTTTTTTTGTGTGTGTTAGATTAATGAAATCTCTTTCACAGGATTACTTTTATTGCTAGGTACTCATTCAAAGACTGACAATTGGTAATTTAGGAAATCAAAGCAATAATTCTTAGATAAGGACAGCTTAAAACAACAAAAAAATCAGGGCTATGATTAGCCACATGTGTCTACCCATTTTTCCCTTCGAGTGTCACAATGTGCCATAAAACTCACAATTCTGCCTGTCCTACCAGCATGATAATAATTAGGTGTGATTTATGGCATTAAACAATATTGCACCTGGCTGTGGCAAAGCTCTAGATAAGAAGCATAATTATCTTTATACACATGTTTTAAAATAGAATTACAAATAGTTAACTCTTTAGCATTACTTCAGTGAGGTTATTTCAATGAGGATTCAGGGATCTGCCCATGGAGAAATTAGAAAAAAAAAAACAATCATACTTTTTCATAATCCCAGACTTAAATAAAGTATATACCCCTGCTCCAGAAAAGAGGAGAACCAAGATATTTATTTCTCTTAATTTTGCAAGAAAACATGTTTAATATGAGTACTCATTAGAAGTAGATACTTCTAATGAAAACTCTCAGCATGTTGTTATTTATGTATACATAAAATAGTAATGAAAAAAAATCCATGATTTTTTTATTGAAAAAAAAAATCATCTTATCTGGAGCTCTGTTTTTGTTTGAGATATATTTACAAAAATAACGCACACACACACACACAGTGGACTATAGAAAAAACTCACATGTTTGAAAAAAGTCACAGATTTGGATAGAATTTTTTTCTACCTAAATCTGTGACTTTATTTTTCAATGACTTTTTAACCCTTACACAAACACAAAATGTATTTGTGTGGCAGGAGAGGGGTATACTGTTGTTACGTTTTCTGTCCATATGTCTGTCTGTTAGTTTTAGGATCTGCTTCTTTACTAAGTAGTTTAAGAAATCTTTACATATTTTGCATAAATGTTGATATTGATAAGATGTTGCTGTCAGATAAAAATGCGGACCTAGGGGTTAATTCTTTAACGTTATTTAAAATTCCCTTTGAATTTCTTGAAAAGGCATTTTGGTTTCTGCTTCTAATCTTGCCTAATAATTTGAGGAATACCGTATTCAACCTTATTACCGCAGAACACCTGTAAGCGCAGAGTCAAGCAATTCCGCAGTCTTCAGATTACATAAAGCAAGTGTACTTTTTGTCTATTTCTTTTTAAATGCATATGTTGTGGGCATCAATTTGAATTGCATGGACATGTTGATGCAATTCAAATGAGTACCCACAACATACACTTTATAAAGAAAATAAAAAAAAAATCACATAAACATCATCAAATAAATCCTTTGATAATATACACTTAGTAGGTAGATAATATTGTATCACAAGTTTTCCTAATAGTTTTTAAAAACCTAAGTGCACAGTGTGGTAATAAGATAGAATATGGTATTTTCATATTTTGCATAAATGTTGATACTGATGTGATGTTGCTGTAGAGCAAAATAGGTTATGGTCAATTCCCTTTGTTCTTCTGGAAATTTTGCTTTGGCATGACTGTATGGTGCTTGCATGGTGAAATCAGCTTGTCTCAAAATATTTGTTGAAACAACAGACTCATTACAGGGGTACTGAGTGCAAGAAGTATGATGTGAAAAAAATATTTTTGTCAAAATGACAGTTTTTTTCACTTGGCCAGAGAAAATTAATTATTAGATTCTAATTCCCACCTGCCCCCAAAAATTCTGACCAAATAAAAAATGTTTAGTTGGAAAACATTTTCAGAAACAACTGGACTTTTGCTGAAAACAGATTTTATAACACTTTTAAGATCTGCAAATGAATTACATGTATCGTTATGAAAAGAATATTAAAAAAAAGTTTTCTTCTCTTTGTAAAGGCAATAAGTGTCATTTATCATGTTTTGCTATGAGATCTTCACTGTATGGCCCAGGAATAAAAAAATAAAAAATGAAATCATTCAGATTGGAAATCCAGTATGGCTGCCATCTTGAAAATCTATATTGAAATTCTCCTCAATTGATAATATTATGCTAAATGACTCTAAACTTGGTTGGAAGTATTGAGATGACTTGTAGATCAAAAATGGCTAAAATTGTTCTGGTCGGGAATCCAAGATGGCTGCCACAGACACCATCTTCAAATTCTAACCGCTTAGGGGGAATAAAAGTGTTGTAAGGTAAACTGACTGCACTTGATATGACCCTGTTGGGTTGACTGGGCCGTAAAACCTCAACACAAACAAACTAAAACAATTTTATGTTTGATATTATAGTCATTTGTTTTTCTTTCAGGTAATGGTTTCAATAGAGCTTTGACAAACATTGGGCTCACAAATATACATGCACTAGTGATAGTTAATGAAGAAATGGAAGTTGGATCATGTGCATACCATTGATGAGGAATCCAGTGTAATACCAGAAACAATGAGAAGGAATCATTATCTTATTGGTGAAAGCTTGTGGGATTATCACGGTCAACACAACACTCCTCATGTAAGTTCAGTAGAGGAAGGGTGTGCTTATCACCACACGGATTAATATGCATTTAACTCTTAAATTGCCAAGAAAACCTGCATCTGAAAATGACCTCTGTTTTTGTCGTCTGCTGAATATTCTTGCAAACTTTTCAAACCTATTTTTGCATACAGGCAAACAGTATGGACCCTGATCAGACTAGGAGCAGTCTGATCTGGGTCCTCACTGTTTGCAAAACAGACTTTAAAAATCACAAGCAGATGACAAATCAGATGACAATTGTTGTGACTGGCAATGTAAAGGTTAAGTGCAAATATTGTATATAAAATCAAAAGACAATGGGAGATAGTAGCCTGTTAATTCCCGTGAGTACTCTCTGTAAACAACAAGGTCCACCAAAACATTTTGTAGTACTTATTAGGACTCCAAAATTATTGAAGCGATTTGTCCCTTATTAGGCAAGAAGGTTGTTTGGGTAGGGGGATTTAAAAATAGCTAAAATTATGGTGATCTGCCTCTTGGTTCAGTTGCCATGGCAACATAAAGCTCCCATAGATGACCTATGAAGAAAACAGAGGATTCTTATTGGAAGGGCCCAGTTAGAATTGGTCTACCTGGCACTTTACCTATGAAGGGAGATAATAGAAACACTATTGATGTCTCCCATTGTTACAGTATCCCATTTCAAAATGCCAGCTCTCCATATAAAGTCTTGTCACAATGAGTATTTTACCACCTGCTTTAAGGCGTAATGCTGAAATGTCCAATTACAATGCTTAATTCTTAAAGCACCAAGTAGAATTGCAGCATACAACACTCATTTATGTTTTTCAGATAAAATAAGGCTGACATTTCATGTGAAATGTCTACCAACATTTCATGTGAAATGTCTACCTAGCACTCAAGTCACATGGCAAGCCTTATTTATTTGGAGCTCTGTTTAAAGCCAACAGCATTGTCTTGATAATTACCATGAGCAAATGTTGCTGTTTCTTTCTGAGGGATGTAGTCCCCATTTGCTCAAGGTAATTACCCAAACAAGTAATTTCCCTAGTAACTGGATATAAATAGTTCTAGACAAAAGGGTGGGGCTGGTTGGGAGGTGCGAAGGTGTCGTGTATCTTACATCACCCAGCCGTCCAACTGATATTGGCTTACAGTTGGGCAAGGCCTGCTATCCTTGTAGCAGGTAAGAGTAGAGGGGGACTGTTTCTATTCTTCTGCTTCTTCACTTTCATTCCTGTTCCTTTTTCTTCCTAGTCCCTCTCATTTTTCTCCTCTACTATCTGTTGTATCTGTTTTTCATCCTTTCTGTGGGAAAAAACATAAAATGACCCACAAGGGTTGAGGTGTTGTTAAACCCCAATGCAATCAATCTAGACAAAAGGCAAATAACAAAAACTATGTTATTATAGCCCCGCTTTCAGAAAGTGGGGCTATACTGGATATGACTTGTCCTTCAGTCATTCCTTCCTTCCATCATTCTTTACCTCATTCCTTTCTTCTGTCCATCATTCTGTTCATCCTCATCAGATAAATTTTGGTGGCACTTTTCTCAAGAACTGTAAGGTTACAAAATTGTAACTTGGTACACACATACCCAGTGGGTTGATGTATGGTGTGTACAGGGATCAGGGGCAAAGGCCTATAACTTTAGGAGTTACATGATAGGTTTTACAGTTTACCATTAATGAAAATTTTTCATCACAGATTTCTAAGGAACAGTGAAAGGTATAACAGTGAAACTTGGTACATGCATGGACAAATGGCTGATGTATAGGGCATACCAGAATCAGCACCAAGGGCCTATAACTCTTAGAGTTACATATCTTGATTGGTTTTACAATTTGCCATTCATGAATATTTTTGTCACACTTTTCTCAAAAAAGGTTACAAAGTTGAAACCTAGTACACACATGGATAGTGGGCTGATGTATTGTGTATACCAGAATATACCAGAATCATGGCCAAGTTAAATCCCTTGATAGTTTTTATAATTTATCATAAATGAAAAAAAATCACTACAGATTTCTCGGGCCCTATTAAAGCTATAATTTGACACTTGATACAGACATGGACCATAGGCTGTTGTATCATGTGTACCAGAATCAGGGCCAAGGGCATATAACTTTCGGTGTTACAGCCCTTGATAGGTTTTACAGTTTGCCATTAATGAAACATTTTTGTCACACTTTTCTCAAGAACTGTTAGGGTAACAAAGTTGAAACCTGGTATACACATGGACAGTGGCTTGATGTATCGTGTAAACCAGAATCAGAGCCAAGGGCCAATAACTCATTAAGTTAAATCCCTTGATAGGTTTTATGTTGCCATGTTACCATGTCCAACAGTGATGTTATCTGGTACATGTAAGCATGAATTCCAAATATTTCAACACTATGGGTATTTCTCCTAATAGTGCTGCAGCAGGGCTATAGTCAGGGTCTCTGACAGCTAAAGTTTTACAGTGGCATTCTTAGTAAGTACTACACCATGATTTGGTAGAACAATATTTGCTAAAAAAAGCCTTACCCAGAGTTCTGATATATGATACTGTGTATATAGTAGCTGCCCTTATTTGCCTATACAATCTTCAACTTACTGTTCAATAAACAATTAAGGGGCTCACCTGGCTTGCTCTTAATTGATATAGCATGATTGTGTGAACAGTTACATATAAATCATTTGATGACACATAATGAACATGACTTCTAATTGTGTCTTATGCTGTATTATGATGTACTGTATTTCTGTTTGAAGGATTTATGTTAGTAGTATGGAGTAGTTTATAGTATAAATTCAAGAACTTGAACATTGACTTTGTTTGTAGTGCAGAGATGATGGTGAATAGATGTTTAATCATTTCTATACCCTGCCACTCATTAGTGGCAGGGTATTATGGTATCACATTGGCTGTCCATGTGTCTACCAATCTATTTATCCATCTATCATAGTCTGTCAGTGCGTATCTCATTTCTGGATGAGAACTTGAGTAAATGTGAATGGATTTTCACCAAACTTGGTATATGCATCGATATTGTAAAGATCTGGTTTGGGATTGTTAATGGGCAAATTTACGTCAGTTTTGGACAGAGTTATATGCCCGCGACATGTCCATCTTTTCGTTTCTGGATGATAACTTGAGAATAAATATCGGTTTCATCAAACTTGGTATATGCATTGATATTGAGGAGGTTTTGACTGAGTTGTCTGCCTGCAGCACTTCCATATTTTTGTTTTCAGATGTTAACTTGTGTAAAATTCAAGGGATTATCACCTAACTTGGTTTGTATTGATATTATGGAGATCTGGTTTGGGATTGCTGATGGACAAATTGCAATAATTTTTAACAGAGTTATCTGCCTGGACAGGTCCCGAGTTTTGCTCAGAAGATAACCAGTAAATTTCAATGGAGTTTTACCAAATGTGCCATTTGCATTGATATTATAGAGATCTGCTTTTGGAATGCTAATGGCCAAATTTTGTCATTTTTCGACAGTTATATGCCCTGGATTTGGTAGTGGCGGAGTATTATTGTTTCACGTTTTTATTTGAGACTATAAAAGAGTATTTTCAAAGATCAATAATGTATTGAGTATTGTTATATAACAGGGTGTTCAATTGTTTTAAACAACATGTTTACTATGTTTCCATAAATAGCTTTATTTACTATGTTTCCAAAAATAACTTTCTGGAATGTTCAACATGTTTACAATAACATGATGTTTACGGCCTTGATTCTGGACTGAGTTGTTTTTGGAATGTCATGGAAGATTTAGAAGTTTCTTGATTGGAACTGGAAAATAAGAGATGCTTGTAGTAAATTCTTTTTCTAGAACGTTCTCTGATATTATATAAGGAGAGAAGAATTTCATCTGGGCATCTTTGTATACTTTCTCTGGAAATTATTCTATACTGGATTACTTTAATATTTTATTCATTCTGGACTTAAATTCTGAATTCAGGAACTTTAAATTGTGGGATCAGAAACTGATATTCAAAGGATTTGTTTTATAAATTCTCGTGGATTATTTCAGAGGGACTTTGTGACATAAACTTGAAAGGTACTGTCTACTTACATTCTTTTGTTTTGAATCGTGTCTCATTTTTTTGTGAATAAATATTGTTAATAATTAAAGCTTGTTGCTGGTTTCACTTTCATTTCTTTCTCGTTACGCCTGGCTCGTAACAGAAATTGTCTACTTACATTCTTTTGTTTTGAATCGTGTCTCATTTTTTTGTGAATAAATATTGTTAATATTTAAAGCTTGTTGCTGGTTTCACTTTCATTTCTTTCTCGTTACGCCTGGCTCGTAACAGAAATTGGGGGCTCGTCCGGGATCGAACATTTTCTTGAGCTAAAACAAGTTTGAGCTTTTTAAAGAAAACAAATATTGATTTTTAAAGAAAAAAAAAGAAGAAATATTTGTTTGCTATAAAACAAGTACTGACTTTTAAAAAATTTCAGTAATTATAAAAATCTTTATTTCATAAAAAACAAGTATTGACTTTCAAAAAATATAAGTAAATAATAAAAAAGCAAGTATTGTCTTATGAAAAATATCAACAAATAAACTCTGATTGATAAATCTACTTGATAAAACCAGCAAAAAGCAATCATGTTATTTGACCTTCAAGCTTTCATAGCTGCGCCTTCGCAGGAGCTGTTAAATGTGGCCAAAAAGTCAGATTTGTTGGATATTGCTGCTCACTATGAACTGACTACCGTCAACAAGTTCATGTTAAAACAGGAAATAAAAAATATTTTGGTCCAATTTTTGGTTGATAAGGAAATTCTTGATTCTTCTGCTTTGTCTCTTGTTCTGGTAACTCAGACAGGATTGCAAATGCGTGAGCTTGAAATTCAACGGCAAATTGAGTTTGAAAAATTAAGATTAGAACAAGAAAGACAAATGCAGAAAGAAAGGCTGGAAATGGAAGAGAGGGAGAGAGAAAAAGAAAGACAAATTCAGATAGAAAGGGAAAAATTAAAATTTGATGCAGAATTTAAGAATGAAAGAATTAGAAATACAAAACATGACGGTAAAACGGCAACCTTTAGACTCTGGCACTCATTTTGACGTTACCAAACACATCAGATTAGTTCCCCCTTTTCAAGAAAAAGAGGTTGACAAATATTTTCTTCATTTTGAAAAAGTAGCAGAAAATTTAAAATGGCCAAAGGAGCATTGGACCTTGCTTTTGCAAAGTGTTATAATTGGGAAGGCTCGAGAAATTTATACTCAGCTGACTGTCCAGCAGAGCTCCAGTTATGATACTGTAAAGGAATTAATTCTTAAGGCTTATGAGTTGGTCCCTGAGGCTTACAGGCAAAAATTTAGGAACTGTAAGAAAGAAAATGAGCAGACCCATGTTGAATTTGCTAGAACTAAAGAACAGTTATTTGACAGGTGGTGTTCTTCGAAAAAAATTGGCTCTGATCATGAAAAACTTAGGCAGCTCATGCTTGTAGAAGAGTTCAAAAGGTGCATAAATTCAGACATTAAGTCCTTTTTAGATGAGAAACAGGTTGAAACTTTGGAAGCTGCAGCTAGACTTGCAGACGATTATGCTTTAACGCATAAGGTTTCCTTTATTAATAAGTCTAATCCCTCTAGAAGACCATTTTTCCCACAGTCAGGATCCAAACATAGTCCCAGTAATCCATCTGGCAATTATAGCCAAACATTTACTCCTAAACCCAAATCTTCTGGTGAAAACAAGGATCAAAATCCCTTATCTCAACCAATTTGCAATTATTGCAAAAGGACAGGTCATATTATATCTGAATGTTTACATTTGAAAAGAAAGAAAGAAAAACAAGAGGGGCTTAAACCTACTGGCCTTACCTCTTTACGGTCAAAACCACAGTCTTGTGTTAAGGAGGAAGATCCTATCCAGACCGAAAGGCCTGAGACTGATTCTGTTATGGAGATTTATGAACCATTCTTATCAGATGGTTTTGTGTCACTAAATAGTGACTATGCCCAGTCTACCCCAATTAAAATCTTACGAGATACTGGAGCTTCTCAATCCCTTATTTTAGCAGATACACTGCCTTTTTCTGAGAAGACTTCTTCTGGGACAAGTGTCCTTATTCAGGGTGTAGAGTGTGGATTTGTTAATGTTCCTCTTCATAACATTTATTTATCCTCAGACTTGGTAACTGGTTTAGTGGCTGTTGGTGTTCGACCTTCTTTACCTTTTAAAGGTGTTCACTTACTGTTAGGCAATGACTTAGCAGGAGATAAGGTTGTGGTAAACCCACTTTTGACTAACATACCTTGTATTGATCAGCCACCTGATCCCATTGAGCAGGAAATCCCTGATCTTTATCCATCATGTGCCGTTACTAGGGCCATGGCTAAGAAAGCAAAACAGAATGATGGGGACATTGATTTAATTGATACCTTTTTGGGTCAGTCTTTTAAACATGAGATTACAAATTCTCTTTCATCCAGCTTGTCTGACAGACAGACAGAGTTACGTAACAAGTCAGAGTCCAGTCATTACTCTGCAATATTAAATGACCAAGGTCAAGGTCATGACTTGGTATCAAGGTCACAACTTTGTAAGGAACAGCATAATGATCCTGAAATTTTGCCTTTGCTTGAAAGGGCTTTAGATGAGAAAGAAATAGATCAAGTCCCAGTCTGTTTTTATGTCAAAAATGGCATTTTAATGAGAAAATGGCGTTCTCCTGATGTCTCAGCAGAAGACGAGTGGACTGTTAACCACCAAATAGTGGTTCCAAGGGTTTATCGCCCTGAAATTTTGAACTTGGCCCATGACACTCCCATGTCAGGTCATTTAGGTATAAATAAGACCTATCACAAAATTCTTAACCATTTTTACTGGCCAGGGTTAAAATCTGACGTCTCTCAATTTTGTCAATCTTGCCATACTTGTCAGATGGTAGGAAAACCCAACCAGACAATACCAAAAGCTCATTTACAGCCCATACCTGCTTTTGATGAACCTTTTAGCAGGATAATTATTGACTGTGTTGGTCCCTTGCCCAAAACCAAGTCAGGCCATGAGTATCTTCTCACTATAATGTGTGCTTCTACCCGTTTTCCAGAAGCCATTCCACTTAGGAATATTAAAACAAAGAACATTGTTAAGGCTTTGGTAAAGATTTTTACATTTGTAGGCCTCCCAAAGTCTGTTCAGTCGGATCAGGGCTCTAATTTTATGTCTGGAATTTTTCAACAGGTCATGCACGAGTTGGGCATTACTCAATATAAATCGTCACCTTATCATCCTGAAAGTCAAGGTGCCCTTGAAAGATTTCATCAGACACTGAAAAATATGATCAGATCATACTGCTTTGATACTGAAAAAGATTGGGATGAGGGCATCCATTTGTTCTTGTTCGCTGTTAGAGAATCTGTTCAGGAATCTCTTGGTTTCAGCCCATTTGAGCTGGTATTTGGCCACACTGTGCGTGGACCTTTGAAACTTTTGAAAGAGAAATTTCTCTCAAATGATGACAGTTCTCTGAACTTACTTCAGTATGTATCAGATTTTAAAGACAGACTGTCTAGAGCTTGTGAGGCTGCTCGGACCAATCTTAAGTCAGCACAGAGGAAAATGAAACGTTGGTATGATGAAAATGCAAAAGAAAGAAAATTCATGCCTGGAGACAGGGTACTTGCTCTTTTGCCTATTCCTGGCAAACCATTGCAAGCCAGGTATTACGGCCCTTACACTGTAGATAAACAGATAAGTGATGTAAATTACATTGTTAACACTCCTGGGAGACGCAAACAAAAACAGTTATGTCATGTTAACATGCTTAAACAATACATAGATAGGGATAGCTTTTCTGTTACACCAATTAGTGTTGTTAGTTCAGTCCCTCAGGAACAAAGTGAAATGAACTCTGAAGACATGAACTTCATCAAATCTGATCCTGCTTCATCAAAACTCCAGAATTCTGACATTCTAAAGGATCTCGACCAGAAACTTTCACACCTAGATCCACTCCAAAGAAAGGAACTGAAACATTTAATTCATCAATATGAACACTTATTTCCGGATATTCCTACAAGGACTGACAAAATTTATCATGATGTGAATGTTGAGGATTCACAACCTGTCAAACAACATCCATATAGAATGAACCCAACAAATTAAAAATACCTTAAGGAGGAAATTCAGTATTTGCTGGACAATGATTTCATTGAACCAAGTCAAAGTGAATGGAGCCCACCTTGCATTCTTGTGCCAAAACCTGATGGAACATATCGGATGTGCACCGATTACAGGAAGGTCAATAATTTGAGTAAAACAGATACTTTTACCATCCCAAGAATGGATGATTGTATTGACAAAATTGGAAATTCAAAATATATAACTAAATTTGATCTTCTGAAAGGATTTTGGCAAATCCCTCTCACAGAAAGAGCTAAAGAGATCTCAGCATTTGTTACTCCTGATGGATTATATCGCTATAAAGTAATGCCTTTCGGAATGAAAAACTCTCCAGCAACATTTCAACGCTTAATCAACACCATAATAGCTGGAATCGAGCATTGCGATGCTTACATCGATGCCGCCATCATACACAATGATGAATGGGATCACCATCTTGGAACTATCAAAGTATTTTTTGATAAACTAAGTTAAGCAAAATTGACAATAAACCTTGCTAAAAGTGAATTCTGTCATGCAACTTTAACATTTCTAGGACATGTTGTGGGTCATGGTCAGGTTAAACCTATAGAGGCTAAAGTTGAAGCTATTTCAAATTTTCCGGTGCCCACATGCAAAAGACAACTGATGCGGTTTCTTGGTATGGCCGGTTATTACAGAAAATTCTGTAATAATTTTTCTGTCATTGCTGAGCCACTGACTAATTTACTTAGTAAAAGAATGAGGTTTAAGTGGACCAGTGATTGTCAGAATGCCTTTGATAAACTGAAAGCCATACTGAGAAGTGAGCCGGTTCTCTTGGCACCGAATTTTAATAAAGAATTCAAGTTAGCAGTAGATGCGAGTGATGTTGGTGCAGGTGGTGTATTACTGCAAGAGGATGACAATGGTGTGGATCATCCAGTTTGTTACTTTTCCAAAAAGTTTAACAAACATCAAAAGAATTATTCTACAGTAGCGAAAGAATGTTTGTCTCTCTTTCTTGCTCTTCAACATTTTGAAGTTTATCTGACTTCTTCTTCCTCACCTATTGTTGTTTTAAGTGATCACAATCCACTGACTTTCATCCATAAGATGAAAAACAAGGATCAGAGGTTGCTCAGATGGAGCCTGTTGTTACAGGAATACAATCTTGACATCAGGCATATCAGGGGAAAAGATAATATTATTCCTGATGCCTTGTCCAGAGCATGATGTCTTGATCTGTGGTTTCCTGTAACTTGCTGTATATAAGATAATAATTGCCTTTATCAGTATTTTATTTTATGATAATTTTATGGCAAAAGAAAGCTTTATTACATAAATCTTTCTTTTCCCTGAAGAGGGGAAGTGTTATATAACAGGGTGTTCAATTGTTTTAAACAACATGTTTACTATGTTTCCAAAAATAACTTTCTGGAATGTTCAACATGTTTACAATAACATGATGTTTACGGCCTTAATTCTGGACTGAGTTGTTTTTGGAATGTCATGGAAGATTTAGAAGTTTCTTGATTGGAACTGGAAAATAAGAGATGCTTGTAGTAAATTCTTTTTCTAGAACGTTCTCTGATATTATATAAGGAGAGAAGAATTTCATCTGGGCATCTTTGTATACTTTCTCTGGAAATTATTCTATACTGGATTACTTTAATATTTTATTCATTCTGGACTTAAATTCTGAATTCAGGAACTTTAAATTGTGGGATCAGAAACTGATATTCAAAGGATTTGTTTTATAAATTCTCGTGGATTATTTCAGAGGGACTTTGTGACATAAACTTGAAAGGTACTGTCTACTTACATTCTTTTGTTTTGAATCGTGTCTCATTTTTTTGTGAATAAATATTGTTAATAATTAAAGCTTGTTGCTGGTTTCACTTTCATTTCTTTCTCGTTACGCCTGGCTCGTAACAGTATTGATGGTTGTGTTTTTAGCATGATGTATTTTGTACTATTGAGTGTAATTTAATTACAGAGTTGACATTTCTATCCGTATTTATTGAAACATCAGATAAAAAAAAAGCATCTGGAGAAAAGGAGGAATATTTGGTTATTATGTACATTAAAAAAAATTGATTGGTAGAAGTAACAAAAACTAAATGTAATCAGGCTTGTAAGTGAGAAAATTAAAATAAAAAAATGCAACGACAACAACAACAAACAAGAGGGCCATGATGGCCCTGTAACGCTCACCTGAGCATCATAGCACTTTGAGAACCTATCTAGAACTGATCAAGGCAAACATTCTAATCAAAATTCAAAATGATTATATCAACAAGTAAGACGACGTAGCATGTCTAATGGACTATACTGTGAAATAAAGGTCAGTGTCAAATATGGATGACTGCGCTCAAGAGGCCATGCTAACATGTATGCATGTACTAAGTATCATTGGCTGTAAGAGCAATAGTTACTGAGAAACTGACCTAAACACAAACACCTCACAAGTACCAAATATCACTCTGTAGGACCAATAATTACTGAGAAACTGACCTAAATGGAAAAACTTAAGAAAGTCACTGAATAGAAAAATATACATCACCTTGAAATCATCAAGACAAACATTTTGAGCAAGATTCATGATTATCAGTTAAAAAACGTGACCTCTAGAGCATCAACAAAGTTTTCCTTTGATTTGGCAAGGTGACCTAGTTTTTGACCCCAAGTGACCCAGTTTTAAACTAGACCTAGAAATCATCAAGACAAACATTTTGAGCAATATGTTTGATGATGATTTAAAAAATGTGGACCTCTGGAGTGTTAAAGTTTTCGGCTGATTTGGCCTGGTGACCTAGTTTTTGACCCCTTGTGACCCAGTTTCGAACTGGAATTAGAAATCACCAAGACAACTATTTTGAGCAAGATTCATGCTGATTGCTTCAAAAATGTGACCGCTAGATTGTTAACAAAATTTCTGTTGTTTTGGCTGGGTGACCTAGTTTTTGATTCTTAGTGACCCAGTTTCGAACTTGACCTAGAACTCATCAAGACAAATATTTTGAGCAAGATTCATGATTGTTGCAAAAAAAAAAATATTACCGCTAGAGTGTTAAAAAGGTTTTCTGCTGATTGGGCCCGATGACCTACTTTTTTACCCCAAGTGACAAAGTTTCAAACTTGATCTAGAAATCATCAAGACAAACATGCTGAGCATGATGATTGCTCGAAAAATGGGACCACTAGAGGGTTAACAAAGTTTTCCGCTGATTTGGCCAGGTGACCTAGTTTTTTACCCCAGGTGACCCAGTTTCGAACTTGACCTAGAATTCATCAAGAGAACTATTTTGAGCAAGATTCATAACAATTGCTTAAAAAAGTCACCCCAGTGCTTCCTACCAAGTTTCGAGTCAACTGACTTGTGGGTCTAGGAGAAGAAACGAAAAATAGATTTTCAAGATGGCTGTCATGGCGGCCATCTTGGATTTCCGATTGGAACGATTTTAGCTATTTTTAATCTATAAGTCACCCCGATGCTTCCCACCATGTTTGGAGTCAATTGGCTTTTGGGTTTAGGAGAAGAAGCAAAAAATAGATTTTCAAGATGGCCGCCATGGCAGCCATCTTGGATTTCCGATCCGAAGTCCTGCTGATAAATCACACGGCTTCCAGTCAGTCAAAATGAAGACTGTTGTATAAATGAAGCACAAAACCTTATTATGCTCAGCCACAGAAAGTGGCGAGTGTATTAAGTTATACCCTCTGAAATTTTGAGCGCCCTTCCGTCTGTCCGTCATCAGTGCTTCCATCATTAGTGTTCGCTCCATAACCCTGATATCGTCTAAAAATATTTTCACGAAACTTCACAATTATGTAAAGCAATAGGACGACATGCAAAACACATGAACTGTAACTCTGGTTTACCAACTTTTAGAGTTATTGCCCTTTGAACATTGAACATAGCCGTTTCTACCATGTACTCGTGTCCACTCTGTAAGTTGAAAACCTTGCAAGATATTATTTTGAAATTTCTCATAAATGTAAAGCATTTTAAGACAATGTGTAGAACACAAAAACCATAACTCTCGTTAACCTACTTGTTGAGTTGCCGATCTTTGAACATATTAGATATTGAAAATTTCCATTTCTACTATGTACTCGTGTCTGCTTTGTAGTTGAACACCATTTCAGATATTTTGATGCAAGCATCATGAGACAAAGTTCAGAACACAAGAACCGTAACTCTGCTTAACCTATTTTTGGAGTTACGGCCCTTTGAGCTTTGAAAATGTGATTTCTGTAATATATTTGTGTAACATGAAAACTGTCGGAGATATTTTCTTGAAACTTTATGCAAATGTATATCAATATGATACAATGTGCAAAACATAAGAAGAGTAACTCTGAATTACCTGCTTTTGGAGTTGCTGCCCTTTGAATATTGTTTGTAGTAATCAAAGTCATATATTTATGCCCTTTCTATAACTTGAAAACGGTTTCAGAGATTTTCATGAAGCTTTGCAAAAATGTAAAGCTACATAGGATAACATGTACAACAAATTTTATTTCTGACCGAGTTATGGCACTTGCTAGATGTAAGTGCAGTGGCGGAGCATAGTGCAGTGCTTGCAGCGCATTTATTATGGTAATGAAGGAAGACGTTCTGACAGCTCACGCCTCTCAGTCCAACAGAATGCATATCGATGAAAGTTTGAGAACTACAGACGATTATTTTATCAACGGAGACCTGCTGGCAAATCTCAGGGCTCGCAGCCACTCCAAAGGCAGATAATTGTATAATTAAAGTACAAGGCTTATCGATAAAAAATTAAGAACTAGAGCCGATTACTTTGGTCAGCGGAGGCCTGCTGACAAATCTCACGGCTTCCACTCAATCTAAAGCAGACGGTGTATAAGTGAAGCGCCATACTTTGTTGTTGTAATCAAGGAAAGTGTTCTGACAAATCTCACGTCTCTCAGTCATACCAAATGCATCTCGTTGATAATTTATAGAACTAAAGCTGATTATATTGGTCAACGGAGACCTGCTGACAAACCCCTGGCTTCCAATTAATCTTAATGTAGACCGTTGTATAAATGAAGAACAAGACCTTAATATGTAATCAAAGAAGGCATTCTGACAAATCCAACGGCTCTTAGTTCTACCAAATGCATATCATTGAAAAATAAGGAACTACAGCTGATTATTTTGGTCAGTGGAGGCCTGCTCACAACTCTCACGGCTCCAAGTCACTTCTAATGCAGACATTTGCAAACTTAATTACAAAACCTTATATTTATGATCAAGGGAGTCACTCGGACAAGACTTACGGATCTCAGTCTTACAAATGCATATCGCTGAAAAATTAAAGAACTGCAGCCAATTTTTGTGACCACAGCTGGCCTGTTGACAAATCTTACGGTTCCCAGTCACTCCAAATTCAAACAGAGGCTTGCTGACAAATCTCACGGCTTCCCAACAATGTAAATTCAGATCGTAGTATGAATGAAGCGCAATAAATTATTATTGTAACAAAGGAAAGCATTCTGACAAATCTCATGTCTCTCAGTCCTACGAACTGCATATCGTCGATGAAGTAAAGAACTACAGCCGATTATTTTGGTCAACGGAGGCCTGCTGACAAATCTTACGGCTTCCAGTCAACCTAAATGAAGATCATAGTATACATATAGCGCACGACATTATTAGTGTAACAAACGAGGGAGTTCTGACAAATCTCACGGCTCTCAGTCCTACCAAATGCATATCAGCAAACAAAGGAAGGCGTTCTGACTAAATTTATGGCTCTCAGTCCTACCAAATGCATATCATCGATAAATAAAAGAACTACACCCGATTATTTTGGTCAACGGAGGCCTGCTAAAAAAATCTCACGGCTTCCAATGAAACTTAATGCAGATCGTAATATGTATGGCGCGCAAGACATAATTATATAAACAAAGGAAGGCAATTCGACAAATCTCGCGTCTGCCAGTCCTTCGAACTGCATATCGTCGATAAAGTAAAGAACTACAGCCAATTTTTTGGTCAACGGAGGCCTGCTGACAAATCTCAGGGCTTCCAATCAACTTACATGAAGATCATAGTATAGATATAGCGCACGGCATTATTATTGTAACAAACGAGGGCGTTCTGACAAATATCACGGCTCTCACTTCTACCAAATGCATAATAGTGATAAACTAAAGACCTACAGCCGATTATTTTGGTCAACGGAGGCTTGCTGACAAATCTCACGGTTTCAAATCGACCGAAATGCAGAACGTTGTATAAAGGGCGCGCAAGATACTATCAGTGGAAACAAGGAAGGCATTCTGACCAATTTCACGACTCTCAGTCCTACCAAATGCTTATCATCGATAAATTAAAGAACTATAGCCGATTATTTTGGTCAACAGAGGGCTGCTGACAAATCTCACGGCTTCCAATCACCCTAAAAGCAGATCGTAGTATGAATAAAGCGCAAGACATTATTATTGTAACAAACGAAGGCATTCTGACAAATCTCACGTCTCTCAGTCGATTATTTTGTTCAGTGGAGACCTGCTGACAAATCTCACGGCTTCCAGTCAACCTAAATGAAGATCATAGTATATATATATATATATATATATATATATATATATATATATATATATATATATATATATATATATATATATATATATATATATATATATATATATATATAGCGCACGACATTATTAGTGTAACAAACGAGGGAGTTCTGACAAATCTCACGGTTCTCAGTCCTGACAAATGCATATCAGCAAACAAAGGAAGGCGTTCTGGCTAAACTTATGGCTCTCAGTCCAACCAAATGCATATCATCGATAAAATAAAGAACTACACCAGATTATTTTGGTCAACGGAGGGCTGCTGAAAAAAATCTCACGGCTTCCAATCAACCTAAATGCAGATCGTAATATGTAAGGCGCGCAAGACATTATTATATAAACAGTTCTAACAAATCCCACGTCTCTTAGTCCTTCGAACTGCATATCATCGATAAAGTAAAATACTTACAGCCGATTAATTTGGTCAACGTAGGCCTGCTGACTAATCTCACAGCTTCCAATCAACTTAAATGAAGGTCATAATATATATATATATAGCGCACGACGACGTTATTATTGTAACAAACGGGTGCGTTCTGACAAATCTCACGGCTCTCAGTCCTACCAATTACATATCAATGATAAAACTAAAGACTTACAGCCAATTATTTTGGTCAACGGAGGCTTGCTGACAAATCCCACAGTTTCCAATCGACCGAAATGCAGAATGTTGTATAAATGGCGCGCAAGACATTTTTAGTGTAAACAAGGAAGGCGTTCTGATAAATCTCACGGCTCTCAGTCCTACCAATTGCATATCAATGATAAACTAAAGACATACAGCCGACTAAATCCGATTATTTTGGTAATTGGAGGCCTGCTGACAAATCTCACGGCTTCCAATCAACCTAAATGCAGATCGAAATATGAATGAAGCGCAAGACATTATTATATAAACAAAGCAAGGTGTTCTGACCAATCTCACGGCTCTCAGTCTTACCAAATGCATACCATCGATAAATTAAAAAAAAACTACAGCCGGTTATCTTGGTCAACGGAGGCTTGCTTACAAATCTCACGGGTTCCAATCGACCGAAATGCAGAACGTTGCATACATGGTGCGCAAGACATTATTAGTGTAAACAAGGAAGGCGTTCTGACCAAACTCACGGCACTTAGTCCTCTCAAATGCATATCATCGATAAATTAAAGAACTACAGCCGATTATACGGTCAACAGAGGCCTGCTGACAAATCTCACGGTTTCCAATCAACCTAAATGTATATTGTAGTATGAATGAAGCGCAATACACTATTATTGTATTTAAGGAAGGCGTTCTGACCAATATCACGGCTGTCAGTCCGACCAAATGAATATCAACGATAAATTAAAGACTTACAGCCGATTATTTTGGTAAACGGGTGCCTCTTGACAAATCTCACGGCTTCCAATCAACCTAAATGCAGATCCTAGTATGAATGAAGCGCTAGATATTATTATTGTAACAAAGGAAGGTGTTCTGACAAATCTCGCGGCTCACGGACCTACCAAAAGCACATCATCGATAATGTAAAGAACTACAGCCGATTATTTTGGTCAACGGAGGCCTGCTGACAAATCTTACGCCTTCAAATCAAGCTAAATGCAGATCGTAGTATGAATAAAGCGCAAGACATTATTATTGTAAGAAAGGAAGGCGTTCTGGCAATTCTTACGTCTCTTAGTCCAACGAACTGCATATCGTCGGTAAAGTAAAGAACTACAGCCAATTATTTTGCTCAACGGAGGCCTGCTGACAAATCTCATGGCTTCCAATCAACATAAATGCAGATCGTAGTATGAATGAAGCGCAAGCCATTATTATATAAACAAAGGAAGGCGTTCTGACCAATCTCACGGCTCTCAGTCCTACCAAATGCATATCGTCGATAAATTAAAGAACCACAGCCGATTATTTTGGTCAAGGAGGCCTGTTGAAAAATCTCACGGTTTCCAGTCGACCGAAATGCAAAAGGTTGTATACATGGCGCGCAAGACATTATTATTCTAACAAAGGAAGGCGTTCTGACCAATCTCACGGCTTTTAGTCCTATCAAATACATATCATCGATGACAACAGCCGATTATTTTGGTCAACGGAAGCCTGCTGACAAATCCCACGGCTTCCAATCAACCTAAATGCAGATTGTAGTATGAATGAAGCGCAAGACATTATTATTGTAACAAAGGAAGGCGTTCTGACAAATCTCACGTCTCGCAGTCCTACGAACTGGATATCGTCGACAAAGTGAAGAACTACAACCGGTTATTTTGGTCAACGGAGGCCTGATGACAAATAGCACGGCTTCCAATCAACCTAAATGAAGATCATAGTATACATATCTCGAGATACATATAGCGCACGATATTATTGTAACAAACAAACGAGGGCGTTCTGACAAATCTCACGGCTCTGAGTCCTGCCAGATGCATATCAGCGATAAACTAAAGACATACAGCTGCTGAGTTTGATCTTCAGATAAATCTCACGGTTTCAAAACAACCGAAATGTTGTATCAATGGCGCGCAACACATTATTGTAAACAAGGAAGATGTTCTGACCAATCTCACGGCTCTCAGTCCTACCAAATGCATATTATAGATAAATTAAAGAACTGCAGCCGTTTTTTTGTTTGTTTTTTTTTATTTTTGTCAACGGATGCCTGTCAGATGCCTGCTGACAAATCTCACGGCTTCCAATCAACCTTAATGCAGATCGTACTCTGAATGAAGCGAAAGACTGTTATTGTTACAAAGGACGGCGATCTGACAAATCTCACGGCTCACAGGCCTGCCAAATGCATAATATTAATGGTATTGTAAAGAACTACCGCCGATTAGTTTGGTCAACGGAGGCCTGCTGACAAATCTCACGGCTTCCAATATTCAACCTAAATGCATATCGTAGTATGAATGAAACGCAAGATATTATTATTGTAACATAGGAGGGCATTCTGACACATCTCACGGCTCTCAGTCATACCAAATGCACATAATCAACAAGATAAATAACTACAGCCGATCATTTTGGTCATCGGAGTCCTGCTGACAAATAGCACGGCTATCAATTAACGTGAATGCAGATCAAAGTATAAAGGAAGCGGCAAACATTATTTTTATAACAAAGGAAGCCCTTCTGACAAATCTCACGGCTCTCAGTCCCACCAAATGCGTATCATCGATAAAGTAAAGAACTACAGCCAATTAGTTTGGTCAAGGAGGCATGCTGACAAATCTCACGGCTCCTAATCAACGTTAATGCAGATCATAATATAAATGAAGGGCAAGACATAATTATTGTTAATTGCGGCAAATCTAAGTGCTGCCAGTCCTACCAAATGCATATCATCATTAACGTAAAGAACCACCGCCGATTATTTTGATCAACACATGCCTGCTGACAAATTTCATGGTTTTTAATCAAATCAAAATGCAGACCGTTGTATGAATAAAACACTGCTACCAAATTTCACTGCTCCAATCAACCTAAATGCAGATTGTTGTGTAAATGATGCGCAAGACATTATTGTAAACTCAGCCCTACCCGATTCATATCATTGATAAAATATTATTTGGCGATTAATTTGGTTAACGGGGGCCTGGTGACAAATTTCACGGCTAAGAAACAATCTAAATGCAGACCGTTGTATGAATAAAGCACTAGATTTTATAATCGTAAACAAGTAACATTCTGACAAATCTCAAGGCTTTCAGCCCTACCAATTGCATATCTATGAAAAAATTGATACAGCGGATCATTTTGATAAACGGAGGCCTGATGACAAATGTCACGGCCTCGCAACCACTCCAAATGCAGACTGTTGTAAATAAAGCACACGAACGTATATTTTTGATCAAGGATAATTTCGGACAATTATTTCGAGCCAGTTATTTTGCTCAACTTTAAAGAACTACAGTCTTTTGTTGTATTAGGATATATGATATCTAATATAGGATAGGATATAAGATATCTGATAAACAATTAAGATATCTTATATCCTATATTAGATATCTTATACACTATATTAGGTATCTGATACAACATATCTATTTTGCGTAATACATGGTTAAACGTTTTGCCAGCAAGCCGTTTTACTATTTATTTTATAAATCAAGATACCTGATTTATCATATCAGATATCTTATATAAATAAAAGATATCTGATATATGAGTTATCTTTAATAATATCTTGTGTGTTATAAGATATATTGTATGCGTATAAGACACCTTTATTGACATATAAAATATTTAAAATGCTATTAAGATATCGGATATGCTATATAAGTTATCTAGTATAGGACATAAGATCTTAATTACTAAAGAAGATATCTCATTTATTCAATTAAATAAGATATCTTATTAAGTATATCAGATACTTTATTTTCTATATCAGATATCTATATTCATATATAAGATATCTTAGTTAAGAAATAAAATATCATGGTAAATAAGCTATCATATATTGAGTTAAATAAGATATCTCACAAATAATATCATATATCTTTATAGGAAATGAGATATCTAATATATAAGATAACTGAAGTAGTATGTCAGATATCATCTATCCTCTATTAGATATTTTATATCCTATATACGATATCACATATATAAGATATATATAATATGGCATACTAAACAGTAAAATATGTTGGCATAGATATCATTGATAGTACAATAATTCAGGTATTTCAAATACTTCATCAGATATCCAAATGCTACATGAGATATCTAATTTACTATATATCTTTTAAAAATATATGATATCTTATTTAAGGTATTGACATATATTATTCAGTACAAAGGATAAATGTGTGTATCTTAGAGAGTATATAACTTGTATGCCAAAATTATAGCTATCTTATATACTCAGGAAATGAAGATATCTAATACGCTCAAGCACATTTTCATTGTCATTTTGAATGCAAGGATAAAATTTGTACTGCATGAATATATATTAATCAATTCCAATACTTTTTATAGGTGGGCCGACAACTGGCTTATATAGCAAATAATATATCTTATTTTATAAGTATAAGTATAGTATAAAAGGTATATATAAGATATTTGGTTGTAAATAGTAAAACGGCTCCCCGTACATATGGCGACAGACCAGGTTATACGTTTTCTCCAAATTCTTTCATGTGTTGCTTTATTGTTGTTTGGATGTACATTTACTGAAACTGAGACACTGCTTATCATTTTTGCTTCTAACAGCACTTTGTAGGGCGATGGTCGCAATGGTAAAGCCTCTAATTCAAGATTGGGAGTTAGCAGTTCGGCCCCACCTGGCACCAAGTGTTGTTTCTTTGAGCAAGGCACTTTATCCACATTGCAATTTTAGTACTTATTTCCACCAAGGAATGTCTGGCAAAAGAAATACCCAAGAGGGCTTAGGCAGTGTTTGATGATAGATATATTGCTTAGGGGCATTGGTCTTGGCAGAATGGTGAAGGGTCTGCAACTAAGTTAATGCTGATAGTGCAGAATATAAAATACTGTGGGCAATATTTGTAGGTGGCTTCTACAAATAAATTCAACATAGAACTTTGACGGCCTCAAGGAGGTCACATCTTTGTCGTCCAAGCCACTTTGGCAGCTGTCTTCATCGCTCCATAAACAGCCATTCTTCCTGTTTTTTACTGTACATAGAGGACTTTTAGTATTTAACTGGTTTTACTGGAAGATTACATCGGTTCCATCCTCCTAACAGGTCAACTTTACAATGTCAAGAAGATTCCTGATCTTTTTCCGGAAGGAGAATAGAGGCTCTATCAGGGGGGTACCTGTTTCCTGCCGGCCTCGGTGGCTCAGTTGGATGCGCCGTTCGACTGGAGACAGGAGGTCGCGGGTTCAACCCCCTCTGACATTCTTTCGTGGAGACTGATCACGAAATATTTTCTACGGTCATTCTTTCCCCTCCGCTGATTCAAGAAGGGCATTTGTCAGTTTCTGGCGAAAAAAAAAGTGCACAATACTGGTTAACCGCTTAGAGGACTAAGCCTGCCCAGTGAACGTGTGGTAAGGTAAACTGACCGCGCTCGACATGACCCCATTGGGTTGAATGGGCCGTAAAACCTCAACACAAACAAACAAAACCTGTTCCCTTGTTCCCCTGAAAAAAATCGGCATTTTCCCTGGTTCCCCAAAATCAAAATTTTGATTTTTTATGTTCCTTGTTCCTCCCAATTGCCCTTATTGCCCTGTTCCTTTCAGTTTTAGACTTTTGTTATCTTGTTCCCCTGAAATAAATGTCCTTATTCCCCAGTTCCCACAAACCCCTGAGAGGGCCTCAGAATATTGCGCTAGCTAATTTTTAAAAAGCTAGTACTTGTGTCACTTTCGGTAGACATTGTCTAGATATACTTACTGATTGCTGCATGAGCCAAATATGTAACAGAAAAAGACAACAAGTCCAATAAATGTCTTGTATAGGAAAGAGAATGAACACATAAAATCTAAAATAACAATAATAATAAAATACGCAAATTCTGTATCCTTCGACTGCACAGATTTAGTGTGAATAGAATAGAATAAATTTTACAGGGCTATACATGTGTAGCCAGATACGTACTTTACAGGAAATGGGGTTACACAAGAAAGTTATTACACACACACACACACACACACACACACACACACACACACACACACACACACACACACACACACACACACACACACACACACACACACACACACACTGATAAATATTATTGGTATTGTACTGCATGAATATATTTAGCAATTCAAATATTTTTTACCGGTGGACCGAAAACTTGCTTAAGTCAAACATCCAAAAGTGAAAAGTAAAATAATTACAAATCGATTAGGTAATGCATCGATTCATCCAAATTGTCCTTTTGAGTACACCGATAAAATTTATAGTGCATGAATATATTGAGAATTCAAATATTTTTTACCAGTGGACCGACAACTTGCTTAAGTCAAACATCCAAAAGTGAAAAGTAAAACAATTACAAATTGATTAGGCAATGCATCGATTAATCCAAATTGTCATTTTGAGTACACCGATAAAATTAATACTGCATGAATATATTTAGCAATTTAAATATTTTTTACAGGTGGACCGACAACTTGCTTTAGTCAAATATTCAAAAGTGAAAAGTAAAATAATTACAAATAATTTGCATCGCATTAAATGATAACAAATTTGTCATTTTGAGTTGTCGAATCAATGAACCGGAAACATTTAAACTGCATGAATAAATTTTAGCAATGTTCCAATATTTTTATACTGGTGGACCGACACCTTGCTTAAGTGGAAATAGCCAAAAGTGAAGAGTAAAATAATTACAATAGATAAATCGATTCATTAAAATTGTCATTTTGAGTTACTGAATATATGAAAGCGATATAATTTATATATTGGATAACATTAATTTATACCGCATGGATAAATTTTAGCAATATTTTACAGATGGACCGACAACTTGCTTAGGTCGAAACTATAAAATGAAAAAGTAAAATAATAACAAATTACATATTGATTAATCTACGATTCAATCAATTAAAATTGTCATTTTGATTTACAAAATCAGTGTACTGATAAAATATATACTTTGGATTCAGTATTACTGGTGACAAGTCTATTAAATGATGAACATTTGCCAGGACTTTCAAATTATAATGTCCACCTACAGTTATTATACTGCACCAATACATCTTTATCAAAATACGAATGGTTTTGTCGGTGTAAGGAATTATTGATGCATTGGTATGTTACTGGTCTACTGCTATATGTATCGGTACATCATAAGCTGATAAAAATTATCAGTGCACACATCAGTTCACAGGTTTGTTGCTTTGCATTGTCACACTTACATCTGGTTTGGATCATCATCAGCTTTATTTTCACATGTACAGAACTACTGCTGCATCGATAAAATTGATCAGTCCGTCAACAATATTTTGTCATTGATATTGATGTACTCATGATTTGTATTTTAGCACAGTAAGACCTGAATACTATTTACGAACAGAGAGGACATTTTTTTTTTTTTTATTTGATTTAGTTTTCACGGTGTAGAATTATGAATTTAAATAAATTCAATTTTATATCAGATATGCCGAAGACGAGGTCTGTTTGTATTTACTTTATTTATATGTTAGACTGTTGGGGTTAATAGGATTTTATTTTAGTAACACATGTTTTTCACTGGAAACGATTAACTTTTATCATTCTTTAATTTGTATACCTTGATATTTTATTATCGTAAGACGTTCTGACATTTCTCATGATCTGAAAGATCTCATACTCGCAGCGTGAGTTTCGTCAGTACTTCCGGTTTCAGACTTCCGGTCTGAAAGATCTCATGGTCTGACGGATCTCACGCTACACCGGCCTATTTTTTTGTCCCTTTCGAGACTGATCATACGCCGCTTCGTATTGTGCGGCGTATGATCGAGTCGGCACTGCTTGCCATTCAGACCGAATAAACAGAACGCTAAAATGGGTTAAAACCGCTCTACTAAGTTAATTGGACTAACATACCGAATACATCTCCTGGGAAATTTATCACGGTTAGGTAACATCATAATCGGAGCCACAAGCAAATGCCATGTGCGTCTTCCGGAGCACGTGCGGCGCCGAATATATCGGCTAAAAACAGTAGATTTATCATCCGTCGGATAAATTTATTTCTGTGGGGTAAAGTTGCTGTAAAAGTAGAATGTCATGCTGTCCTCTAGTATTTTAACTTGTTTCCTACCCAATGGGAAAGTTGGTAAATGTGTACGAGCGAATCAACAGCTCGTCAAAGGAAAATCGACGCTAATCCCGGTTGATTTTGCCATCAAATCCACGTGTGCCTGAAATGTTTTGCATTATTTACGTGTAAACTAGTTGTCTGATCAGTCTCAGTTCTCGAACAATTAAAATTGACAACAAAATAACGAAAATGGAGAGTAAATAAACAATGGCTCCGATGGTATAGGGCGGCTCTGATGTTGTATAGGGCGTGTGTTCGCAAACTCTGATTGCCAAAAGAGGTACGCCTTTCGTGCATGTCATGAGGCTAATCTTTTGACTAAATATTAACGAAACAATTTTAAACATGAAATAAGCAGGACATTGGTATTAAGTATTTCGCAATTCGTTCCGCAAAACTTTTCAAAATCGCCCAGCTATTAAAAGTTTTGGCCAAATGTATTTTGAATATAGGGAAAATTCTATAGTGGAATGCAAAAGAAAGAATTGTTTTTTTTTCCTGCAAAATTCCTTAACTTGTTGTATTAGGTTATAAGTACTCAGACTTAACATCAGGTGTCATAAAATGCATGAGACAATAACATTTAATTGACATCAACAAAAGTGCCGGAGACGAACTTTAGTGATCAAGGATTATCTCCCCTGCCAATCTTATTTTGCTGCAAAACATCTCCAAAAACCCGATGCCAAAAATAGACCATTAAGTCAAATGTTGCAGCAGAGAATACATGTCCGGGGGACAGAAGAGTCTAAAATCTGTAGAATTACGTGGGTTCAAGCCTCGCGCTCTGACGGAGGCTAGCTTTCAAAATGAATGTTCTAGAAAGGGTCTCCTTTGGAAGAAAATAACACACCAAAAGAACTGAAATCTTTTAAGTGTACATTTTGTGTCTGTGCCAGACTAGCTAGTTTTAGCCAATTAGGCCTCATCAGTGACCCTAAAATATTTTCAAAATTCGGCAATAGGCTTAATGATCCTAACGGACTTGAAAATAAAATCTACACTATGATAAAGGTCAGGGCGACTTTTTACAACCGCCATACAATCCTATTCACTAGCTGTAGTGAAGCTTGAATATTGTAAAAATTGGCATCTTTTGGAAGCAAAGAACACACAAAAAAGAACTGAAATCGTTTAACCATACATTTTGTTTCTGATTCATACAAGATTACAAACACACAGACCCAAATCTGTTCAAGACCTTTTTTTCTGAGTTGCTTTCTTCTTAACAGTATATTCTAGAAGGTATGAACAATGTCGCATTGATAATTACCGCTCACGCACAGCCATGAATATTTTACAACTCAACTTCAGTCATGCATATATTCACCTATATCAAATAAAGATCACTACCGGGGTTCTATACAAAACTTAAAACTAAATATGTAGCCAGTATGGATAAAATTTGATTGGCCAATCAATGTTTTTTTTTAATGTCACATTTCCTGCTTATTTCGTGTTTGAAATTGATGTTTCGTAATATTTGGTTTGATAAAGTCATCAAAGAATAGCTTCAGTACATGCATGAAAGGCGTTCCTTTTCTTTGGCAATCAGAGTTTGCGAACACACGCCCTCCTACATCGGAGTCGACCGATATATTCAGAGCCGCCCTTCACTATCGGAGCCATTGTTTATTTATTTTCAATTTTCGTTATTTTGTTGTCAATTTTAATTTATCGGGAACTGAGACAGATCAGACATTTAGTGTATACGTAAATAGTGCAAAACTTTTCAGGCACACATGACTTTGATGGAAAAAAATCAACTCGGATAAGCGTCGATGTTCCTTTGACGAGCTGTTGATTCGCTACCGGTCACCCCACGCCACAAGTGATTCAGACAAAATCGTACACATTTACCAACTTTCCACTGGGTAGGAAACAAGTTTAAATGACTAGAGGACAACATGACAGCATGATGGCAGACGAATTCATATAAGTCGCAAGGCTTATATGAATTCCCACCCCCACCCCCCCATTTGTACGTATATTGATGTATTATTATTATTATATGTCACTGTTCATCTGGCGCCGTTCACTCCTATTGATACAACTGGACACTATATTTTAAAATGTGACACTTTCACTTATGAATTATCCATCTAAGATTTCTGCATGGTTGTTTCCTTTAGAATTGAAGTTAACTACCAATAAATAAAAACAAAATTCAGCGCGTCTCTTCAAATAGAAAGGAACTGTATCAAGAATCGATACAGTTACCTAACACCTTCCGTTCCAAGACACCAAAGGGAAAGAAGGACACACTTAAAGCAACGGCACCACAATCAAAACACTACAAGCAGAAAGCAGCAAGGACACTTTTTTCCCCCACAATTGGTCAAACGGCTATCCAAAATAAAAATTTCACCAGGACATACGTGCAAAGACATACAATGACAGATATAGTGAACCAAAGCAGACGCACCGCCTTGGAACGGTCAGTAAAATATTACTGGGGGCTTAAATCGATTTTGTGAGGCCACAACTCTCGCCCTTAGTTCTGCCATGGTATAAACAAGACATTTGTTCAGTCAGCGTGAAGGGTTCCTAACTCATCAGCGCAACATCTCCGAGAACATTAAAATCAAACGAATACAGAGATGAAACAACGATGAGGACTCGACTGCAAGAAATAACTGAAATATTGAAGCAAAAGAAAACCAACAGTTCGACTCCGGTGGGCCCGACCAGAGCCAGAGCATCAGGCACCAACCGACCTACTTAAAAGTCTTCAGGCCGGAGCCGTCATAGTCTGAGGCCCGTTGAAAAGTGTAGCAGATACAAATGATGAGGGTTCTTGCTCCCACACCCAACTGGGAACTTCTAAGGCTAGAATCTCAAGGTTTGAGTCAATGGTCAGAGCTAGAAAAATTCTTTTAATTGTTACTTTTACTTAAGTAAAGTGAATGAATGTCTTTCAGTGCATAAAAGACTAGTTCAAAATATGGAAGGGTTCTGTCCAGTAATTTCTAAGATATAAATGTTAAAAAAAATGTCCTAAAACTTTTAAGTGAGTGTGACGTAATTTTTGACCCCTAAGACCCTCTCCAGGGTCTGACCCTGGGGAGGGTGTTATGGAATGTAAGGGTTTGGTATATTATGGCTATGTTCCAAATATAGAAGGGTTCTGGCGAATGGTTGCTGAGATATAAATGTTTAAAAACTTTGTCGTAAAACTTTTAAGTGAATGTGACCTTATTTTTTTATCCCTCAGCCCCACCTCAGGGTCTTACCCTGGGTTATGATGTTATAGAATAAAAGGTTATGATATGCTATGATTATGTTCTAAATATTGAAGTGTTCTAGGCAGTGGTTGCTCAGATATGAATGTTTAAAAACTGTTAAATAACGTTAAAGCGAGCGTGACCTAATTTTTACCCCTAGCCCCACCCCAGTCTGATCCTAGGGTACGGTGTTACTGAATCGAAGAATATACTATAACATGATTATATTCAAAATATGGAAGGGTTCTAGACAGTAGTTTCTGAGATATAAATGTTTAAAAAAATGTCGTTAAACTTTTAAGTGAGTTTGACCACTCAGTTCAACCCAGGACTTCACCCTGGGGTATGTTTTTATGCAATAAAAGGATATGCTATTATATGATTATATTCCAAATATCAATGGACTCTGGCCAGTAGTTGTTGAGAAGGTTTAAAAAAACTTTTCATAAAACTTTAAAGTGTGACGCCAACGCTGATACCCCCCTGTACATTCGCACAGACGAGCTAAAAACATCCATCACAGACGAGCTAAAAACAGCCATTGGAGATTGGAGATCAACCCTCCCCACCGAAAGCTATTATGGAAAGTAGAAATATAGCACACCTCTAATCCTCAAGTGCTTTCTGCAAAGTATCAGTAAGTCATATAAGTTCCTGTTACCAAATACTGTCAGGGGAGATAAAAAAAACAACAACAAAAAAAAAAACAAAAAAAAAACAAAAAAAAAAAACAACAAAAAAACAGCACCCAGTGTTGTGGTTTTTATATGCAACATACTTTTTTAGCCTCATGTACAATTCTACGAAGTATCAACAGGTCTTCCATGGTGCTGGAGTTATAGCGATCACAAATACTGTCAGAGAAGTTAACTAAAAAACTGCAGTATTCTGAGTTGCAGTTCTTGCACGCGACTAACCCTCTCACCTCGTGTACAATCCTACCAGGTATTATCTGAAAGTGTGGTAGGATTACGGCGCTAACAAGGTTTCTATTACCAAATACTGTAAGGTTAGATAATCGAAAATGCAGTACCTAGAGTTGTGGTTGTTGTACATGACACCTCTTCTTAACCTCTAGTACAATCTACCAAGTATCATTGATATATCTGAAAGGATATTGAAATTAAAGCGATCATAAGGTTTCCATTACCAAATACTGTCAGGGGAGACAACTAAAAACTGTGACATCTAGTTATGATTTTTTATGCGACACGGTTTCGCAACCTTGTGTACAATCCTACCAATTATCGGTAATATATCTGACAAGATGTTGGTGACCATAGGGAACAATACTGACAGGGTAGATAAATCAAAACCACAGCACCCAGAGTTGTGGTTTTTGTATGCAACATATCTTCTCAACCTTATGTACAATCCTAGTGTACAAAAGTTGTGTCGTCCATATCATCCCATCAGACTAATCTCATTTTTCATTTTTAAGGACACATGTAGCATACTTTTATTAAAAGCTATAACTTTCTTGACTATGACTGCTGGCGCGCGAATCACTTATGCATGAAATTACTAATACGAATGTGCACTAACCATATGCTTTGTCAGTCATATGTTTAATGTCATGGCGGCAGGTCGCCTTCCGCCCGTGTTATGAAGTGAATGTATTCCTAATACAGGGTGTATTATTTGTTACAGCGTGGCTGGTACAAATAAAGCGATTGAACTTCCACTGGTAAACAGGTGTTTTTCTTAAGATACAAATAAAGCGTTTGATCTTCCACTGGTAAACAGGTGTTTTGCCGTGTGCACGGCCGGCTGCTGTGGCTAGAGGTATGGCTCTTTATCTGAACCTTCCTCTGGGTCCATGAATTGTGTCTATGAATAGAGAAAGTCCTGATGGTCCTGCGCTTATGCGATGCGCAGCCTCGTTTGATGCTTTGCTATTCGCCTATGCGATAAGTACCATTTTGTTATGGTCTGGTTCATATGTAGAACTAATGAGGACGCTACGCTGTCGCTGATTATACAGAAATTTTGTGAATTTGAATATGGTAAGTCATATGTTTAATTTCATGGCGACAGGTTGCCTTCCGCCCGTGTTATGTATTGAAGGTCTTTATATTCCTAATACAGGATATATTGTTTGTTACAGTGTGGTTGGTACAAATAAAGCGTGTGAACTTCCACTGGTGTTTTTGTTAAAATCAACATGACCCGCTTCGAACTCCGCCACAGATTTGGCGCCAAACATGGGGCCACGCTCTAAAAATCAACATCACGTGATCAGCATCAGCCAGTCAACTCTGAGGCCATCGGAATGTCGACGATTTTCATCGCTTCATGGGTAGTGACGTGCAACGCCGATCACCACAGATAAACATTGCAGATTATGAATGAAACCATTCTCATTGGTGAGTGATTAGTGACTGTGCACACCATTCTTTATTCCAATGATTGGTCTTCCTTCAGCTACCAGAGTTTACTGCATCGGTGTTTACTATCAACATTCCAGAGCTTTGCACGGGATTGACCTGGTTAAAGTTGCAGTGACTCTGTGTTTGGTTTCGTCAAGTACACTGGCAAGCGCCCTGATCTGAACACTGTCGTTTTATTTTAACAGCTTGGATGGTATTTGGTAATTTACTTTATACATTTGATCTCGTATTTAGTAATTTACTTTATACATTTGAGCCATTGAAGAAATGCTTCTGATCGAAACTGCCCACATTGTACATGTAGTCTTATCGGTGTACATGAGGAATGAAAGTGTGTATGAAAGTGTGATTTAGTGGATCCGTGAAACAGTGATTTGAAAAGAAATAGAATTTGAACATTACACACACTTGCCATAGCCTCTTATAGATTTAGCGATATGTTATGACTGAAATAGTGTTTACAGTGTCGTTATTGTGACAGGCATAAATATAGTAATAGATTGGATAGTCCGCCGCTCGTAATCATTTACTGGTTCCGAGCTGAACTGTATAAACAGTGGCTGGAAGTAGATGTGTTTTATCCGCCAAGGTCCTGTTTATTCTAGGCTCTATCTTTATGCGTGTCTGCAAAGAGAGGGGTTCTACATATATTGAATAACCCATTGTTGAGTACTTGTCTGTATGTATTTAGGCGCATAACATTATTATTATTACATAAAATGTAATATAGGATAAACGTATAAATAATTCTCTCCTTAGCATCATAGCCGACTTGCAAGCTCACAGATTTACTGCACATTGTATGCACTGCTAAAAACCAGATAGATGGACGCACAAAATCAATTTATTACAAAAGAGTATCTGGTTATCGTTAAATAGGCATCATCTTTAGAATCATATTTCAGTGTGTATAGTTAACTTTTGTTCTACAACAGAACGTATTATTCAAATGATACAAAAAGGTCCTAGTACTACTGAGATTGTCCTGAAGGAGATGACAAATACATGTATATCTGGCATCTAATAGGGTAACCCAGTGGTTGAAAATCTGTTCTAGGGCATTCCTCCCAGATAATTTGGTTTAAATAAGCAAAAGATATATCCGTATGCGGGAATTTGAAAGTGATTTGTAAATTTGACATCAGCTGTTTGTCCACAAAAGTCTATAGGGTAAATCCAGATGCGGTATGGTTGTATGGCTCAGGTATCTGTACAAGAACATAATTCCTTTGGTTTGTATATCGGCTTAGCTGTTGCTTTCTGAACGGGTAAACCCGAGTGAGGGTTCTTTGAAAAAATCTAAAGGGTGAAGGTTGTTTTAAAAAAAAGCTAAACCCGACTACGGGTTGTTTTTTTTTAATAAATAAATAAGTAATTAAATAAGTAAATAAAAAATAATAATAAGAAAAGGTGCAGAATATAAAATAGCGTATTAGTAGCTTTATTAAACAGTAGAGAAACTCATCTGATATATATGTGTGTGTCTGTAGTTAACTTCTGTTCTACAACAGAGCATATTCAAATGATACAAAAAGGTCCTAGTGCAGGCTAAACCAGTGATTGAAAATCTGCTCTAGGGCATTCCCCCAGATAATTTGGTTTAAATAAGCAAACGATATGATATATCTGTATGCGGGAATTTGAAAGTGATTTGTAAATTTGACATCAGCTGTTTAGCAGCAGGGTGGGGGGGGGGGGGGGGGAGTGGGGGAGAACGAAATTACCATGCACATAAGTTGGAGTTTCTGGTTTCACGACTATCTTTACGGTATTGAGTTTCAGGTCAGAACGGACAATAACCCTCTAATTTATTCCTGTCTACTGCGAAGCTGGATGCAACTGGGCATCGCTAGGTTGCAGCCTTATCCTGCTACAACTTTAGCATTTCATATCGCAGCGGCAAACAAAACAGGGATGCTGACGGTTACTCACGTCTTCCAGGAAACACACAGGAACTTTTCAATGACGCTATTAAAGCAATTTGCTCTGCTCAGCTGATCACAGCTAAGGCGCCATCGGCAATCGAGAGTGTTTTCCTTGGCTGGGACTCTGAACTAGTCAATATCAAGATGATACATCTGCTACGAGTAATTTTAGCCAGTTAGACTGGAAAATAGAGCAAAATGCAGACAAAACTATAGGAAGGGTTATTGAACTCATTCAAAAGGGGCATAAGCCAACTAAACGTCAGATGACTGGAAGATGCTAGTGTCTACAAAATGCTTAAAGAATGGGATAGGATTGTGATTAAGGATGACATCCTTTGCCGACATAGCAATCTCTATGGTGGAAGGGTATCACAATTAATTTTGCCCCTAATATATCGCGATCTTGCTCTGACGGGATACCACGATGACGCAGGTCATCAAGGTAGAGATAGGACGACTTATCTCATCGAATCCCGTTTTTACTGGCCAGGAATGGACAGAAATACTCCAAAATTGCCAGCGATGTATCTGCAGGAATACACCAAGTAGGAGCTCCGCTGACTTAATTAATATCTACACCACTCAGCCCATGGAATTGGTATGCATGGATTACTTGTCCCGAGAAACATCCAAGGGAGGGTATTAGAACATACTGGTAATTACGGACCATTTCACTCAATATGCTCAGGCCTTTCCAACTCTCGCAATGACATGGTGAAAACCACTGCCAAAACACTTTTTGAAAGTTTTGTAGTTCATTACGGTTTTCCCGCGAGACTACATAACGACCAGGGCAGGAACTTTGAGTCCCAGGAGATCAAGGTGCTCTGTGATATTGGGAGCGTGAAACGCTCTCGTACAACCCTTATCATCCGCAAGGATACGGAATGACGGAGCGCTTTAATCGCGCTCTTCAAAGCATGTTGGGGACACTAAATGACATCCATAAGCAAGACTGGAAGTCTTACGTCGCTCCTCTTGTGCACGCTTATTTAATGTTTGGCAGGTTTCCCAGACTCGCAGTAGTTGCATTTCTGGGCATGAAAGCTCCTGGTGAGAGTGGCAAGAATGCCGGTACATACGTAAGCAAACTCAAATCGAGATTGAACTTTGCTTATAAGACGGCTGCCAGACAAGCAAAGAAACGTGCACATCGCAGCAAAGATATGTATGACACAAAAGTCAGGGAGTCTTTAGTCCTGATACGAAATGTCGGTCTTAAAGGCAAGCATAAACTTGCCGACCGGTGGAACCGTCAGCCTTATGTGGTTACAGCTCAACCAAATAAGGATATACCTGTGTTCGCTGTGAAAAGGAACAATGCAAGGGTAAAGCTAAATTGCTTCATCGCAATTTATTGCTCCCATTCATGAGCATTCCTTCCAAACTGCACAAGGCAATGTCTGCTACTAAAGGTACTGATAATGGTGAAACTGGGCAATATTTCCAATACCACCCAGTCAAACGACAGACTTCCACAAAACAGCGATTCTGGACGCCGCCAGGATAAAACATCCAATACTACCCAGTTAGTAGAAAGCACTGAACAGGTGAAACAGGGCACCTAGACAATACCACTTACAATGGCGAAACTGGGTACCCGGGTATATTACCCAATATCACTCAGTTAAGTGGCAGAGGTACTGACACAGGTGAAACTGGGTACCAGGATAAAATATCCGATACCACTCAGTTAGGTGAGAATATTAAAATTGTAGGTGAGACTGGGCAACTGGACAATACCATCCAGTCGGTGAATATGAAAGATAAGAAAACCGGGACATGTAAGTTAAATCCATTAGTTGCATGATTTGTGGCAAAGAACTTAGAAACCATTACCATTAGACGGTCGAACCGTAAACGCCGAAAACCAAAATGGCAATTATAAGATAATTGGTAAAGTTGTCATTTTTTGGTTTTATCATTTATCAAAACACTGTTGCTTTGTCAGTCACATGTTTAATTTCATTGCGGCAGGTCGCCTTCCGCCCGTGTTTTGAAGTGAAGGTATTCCTAATCTCAGATTCCTAATACAGGATATATTGTTTGTTGCAGCGTGGCTGGTACAAATAAAGCGGTTGGACGTCCACTGGTAAACAGATGTTTTTGTTAAAGTCAACATGACCCGCATCGAAACCCGTAACACTATTAAGTATCATCAATATATCTGAAAGAGTGATGGAGTCATCACTAGCACAAGGTTTCTTTTACCGAATACTGTCAGCGTTGACAATTATTTAACTGTGGGACCTAGAGTTGTAGTTCTTGTATACGATACATCGTCTCAATTCTTTCAAAAGATAGTTTTGTGTACTGTACCATTAAAGGTATGTTACCAAGATGCTTCTAGTAAGTACCCACAACATATGATTACTTGGGGAAAGAAGAAAATATTTACTTGGACACCCCTTTAATTTGGAGACACCCCTTTAATTTGGAGCTCTGAAATGTAGGATATATCTGGTCAATACTCTCTGCTGCTACATACATTTTTTGAAATGGATACAAAAACATTATGTGTCTAGCAAGAGATAACTGGACCAAATTTAAAACTGTGCATTGTAACTTAAAACAGTCAAAAATGTAATCATTTCTTAAATCAGAATATCAGAATATTGTCTGCATAATAACTATCAGACAAGTCATTTATAATACCTTGCATTCATCGCTAGTTTTGTCTGGCAAGAAACACACACACACACACACACACACACACACACACACACACACACACACACACACACACACACACACACACACACACACACACACACACACACACACACACACACACACACACACACACACACACACACACACACACACACACACACACACACACACACACACACACACACACACACACACACACACACACACACACACACACACTGGACACCTTAAGCATATGTTGTGAATGGACATCAAAAGACAAATTTATGTGTCCACATCTTGAAAAAATTAAATTTTGAGGGGAGACAAAATCGCTTCAGTAAAAACAACATATTAGTATATCATATGACTTTAATTTAACTTCGATCCAAATGGTCTCAATCTTCGGATTTTCCAAATCGGTTCTCCAGTTATATTTTAGTACCTCCTTTATTGGACCTATTCTTTCTAAAAGGCTCATCAAAACCGTCCTAAAGCAGATTGCAGGCGACGTTAAAATTGCGCCCTTGCGTCATATCATATTTAACGCAAAAAATAACACGGATCTTTGTAAACTGCCAATGGGTAGATGAGATGAGGCAGACCGGAGTAGAACAAGAATATAATATAATTAGAATTGAATAGAATAGAACAGAATTGGAATAGACTAGAACTTGCTATGATATTGATAAGAGAGAGAGAGAGAGAGAGAGAGAGAGAGAGAGAGAGAGAGAGAGAGAGAGAGAGAGAGAAACCATGGTTGCAATATGAAATACGTTTTTTTGCCAGCTCACTTTATTTCATAGACTCAATTGGTGGGCCGGGACTTTACGTTAATGTATTCTTGCTAGAATGAAGTAGAGTGGAGCGGGGTGGAGTGGGATGTGGGGATGGGGGCGGCTTGTAGTGGAACTTATAGAGATTAATGTCTAATAAACGCTTTATATAGTTATACATTTCTGTAAGTTTTATTGTGGGCAATCTTCTCTATTTTGTTCTATTTTGTTCTGTTTTTCTTCTATTCCATTTTTTCTCTTGTGTTTTTTCCTATTCTGTTCAATTTTTTATTCTTATTTATCTTACTCTATTTTCTATCTTATTCCGTTCCATCCTGTTCTGTTTCGGGCCTCAGACTCAATGACGGCCTCTTCGTAAAACTTTAACCAGTGGGTTGGGGCTTGACGATATGTCTTTGACTTGGCCCGCCGTGGTTCAACTATTGATTTTCATTTACGAATTAGCCATGAGGACTCGTCTTTGTTTACTATAGTGATTAATTTGATTTTTATGTTTTCGCTTTGATGCATTGACTGAGTTGGGAGCCTTTATGCGAACTGCATTTTTATGTATTTCTGTATTAAGAGTAGCATCGGGATCCAGGGTGAAGTTGGTTAGCTGTAAAAGTATTTTTAACCCCCCCACCCTACTGACCGTTCTAAGGCGACGGTCCCGGTGTTAGTCTTATTCTTTGTTGCTTTGTAGTTATTATGAGGCGATTTGTTTCATGTCTGTCCGTGTGTCATTTTGTTCTTGTGTTTTTCAGAGAAGCTTGGGGAAGAGAGAGCTAATCTTAGTGTTTTTCGTACGTTTGTTCAATTTGTGCTTGTTTGGATTTGTCGGTTTCCTCTTCCTCTTTGTGTCTTGGAAGGGCTGCGGTTTGTGATTGTGGCACTCCCTGGACTTTTCTCTTACCTTTTTTTTCATTCTAGTCAATGTATTTTATTCTACTTTATTCTTTCTTTTCTATTCCTGTTCTGCTGTTCTGTTTTTTTTTTCGTTCTCTCTCTCTCTTATTAATACCATAGCTTTTTGTATTCTATTCTATTCTATTCCAATTCTATTCTATTAAATTCTTATTCTATTCTATTCTTGTTCTACTTCGGTCTGGTTCTTTTGAGTTATGAATATTAATATACTGAACCGAAAAAAAACCCCGCAACTTTTTAACCCAAAATGTTTTCATGCAAACACAAGGTTGACAGAAAATTTATTTTGTGATTTACGTTCATACTTTTCAAACTTTATAATGCAAAAACATTTGGGCGATATCTGTACAACTAATCGCTCCAGTTGGCAATTCGTTGTTTTCAATATTTCCCGTGCAGTACATTAAATGTATACAGTAACTTCGTCATATTGGCATATTGTGTTACCTGGAGTTAGGATTTCAAAAGTCCGGTAAAATTTTTCTACGGAACATGGTACGTTTGACGCAAGATCAACGTAACGCAGCGGTCCAAATGCTGCTACGCGGGACGTCTCAGGCTGTCATCCCCAGGAACTTCCAAGTGAGTAAATCGACTATAACCCGTTTGTACCAGCGTCTACGACAGACGGGAACGACAAATGACAGGCCCAGAAGTGGACGTCCGCGCGTCACGACACGTCGACAGGACCGATACATGTGTCTATCCAATCTTCGTAATCGGTTCCGCACAGCCGTAAAAAACGTCTTAGGTGACACCAGGAACGCACAACAATCGATTAAGTGCAGATACTGCCAGGAATCGCCTTCGAGAGTTTAGCTTACGTCCTCGTCGTTCATACGTTGGTATGCCATTAACACCACGACGACGTCAGGTTAGAATGGCGTGGCTCACACAACACAGGCCAAACCTGTTTTCCCTTTGTCAGTGGCGTAACGTTATGTTTTCTGATGAGTCCAGGTACTTGTTGTACAGAGCTGACGGCCGTCAACGTGTGTATAGGCGTAACGGAGAGCGTTATCGTGACAATTGCTTGGTTGAACGTGATCGGTTTTGAGGTGGTGCGTTAATGATGTGGGCTGGCATATCTTATGGTCATAGAACGCCCCTGGTATTCATCGATGGCCCTTTGACGGCTCAGCGTTACGTTGAAGCCATTTTACGACCGGTGGTTGTGCCATTTGTACGCCAGCACAACGTTACATTTCAACAGGATAACGCTCGGGCGCATGTAGCAAGGCTCAGCATGGTGTTTCTTCAACAAAACAACGTCAACGTGATGCACTGGCCTCCGTATTGTCCGGATCTCTCTCACATAGAGCATCTGTGGGACGTCTTGGATAGGCGTGTTCGTAACCGCCCCCAGCCGCCAACAACGCTTCAAACACTACGTCTCGCGCTCATGCAGGAGTGGAATGCACTTCCCCAAGCAGAGATCAATCGTTTAATCCTGTCCATGACCAGGCGTGTGCGTGCGGGACTCAGTGCTAATGGAGGGTATACTCGCTATTAGCTGCTTGTGTTTTTGAAGTTGTGAAATGACTACCTTTCTGACAAAACGAACTTCTGTGCCACACAGTCTTGATGGAAATTAAACTCTCTATGGTGGTTACATTCAAGAATGATTACTCAATTGTGTCGTTAAATCGATTTTCTGCCAAACTGAATATTTCTGCAAATATTCATATTTAAATTTGGAGTTGCGTTTCTTTTTCGGTTCAGTATATGTTTGTTCCATCGATCCATTGGTAGCTTTGGTCAATTTACACAGATCCGTGTAGCCTGGTCGTCTTGGTGTCTTGCCAGCTTTCTTTGTAGCAGTCCGTGGAGTGTTCGATAACATGACGCCGATTTATCACATATATTTGCGTTAACAATGACATGACCCAAGGGCGCCATTTTAACGTCGATTGCGGGACGTCATGTGAACGAAATGAATGTTCTCTATTACATAGAGTGAAAAAAAGGATGTACATTCTAAGGCAAACCTTTAGATTTGTTAAGTTTGTTATGGCTTTCAGTTTTAATTGCAAAATCTGTCTTAATCTGCTTTATGCCAACGCATTCCTTATGTTTTGTTTTATATCGAACATTCCATGAATTACATTGCTATGGATAAGAAGGGTCTGTGTATTTTAGCCCCCGCCTTTTCGAAGAAAAGGGAGGGGACATGGTATTTGGTTTTCCGTAGGGCGTTGTGCGTTATGCTTGGTGCGTGGGTCCGAGTTTGCAGTTCCGTAGTAACCGCAACTCCTCCTACAGGAGCCTTCTTTACTGTACAGGTGTTGTAATCATGGTCTGAAAATATGCATGTGCTTTTTACAGAATGTTGAAATGTTTTTTTATTTTTACATTTTAGACTTTTTCATGCTTCAATACTATTTAATGTAGTATGTACCTTGTGACTGCAACGCCTCCTACAGTTTTATACGATTCTTCTGAAACTTTACAGGTGTTTTAATCATGGTCTGAAGATATGCATGTGCTTTCTGCAAAATCTTGAAAATATTTTTTTCCACATTTTTAACATAGATTTCTTTTCACGCTTAAATACTATAAAAGTGTATATGTAGTAGGTACCTCGTGACCGCAACTCCTCCTACAGTTATATACCGATCCTACTGAAACATAACAGGTGTTTTTTAATCATGGTCTAAAGATGTATTTTTCCAGAATCTTGAAATCGTTTTTGTCACTTTTTTTCATATTTTTAACTTAGACTATTTTCATGCTATAAAACTATGAAAGTGTATATGTAGTATGTGCCTTGCGAGCGCAACTCCTCCAACAGTTTTCGGCCAACTCCTCTGAAACTTTACTGTTGTTTTAAATTATGGTCTGAGGATATGCATATGCTTTTTACTGAATCTTGAAATTATGTTATTTATTTATTTTATTTTTTTAACTTTTTTTTTTTGATAGCCGTTCAGCCATTTGTAGGGGAAAGAAACTCCCCTTTTGGCTTTCGGCTTGTAATATTTCAATAATAATGCCGTTGTTTTATGTGCATCCTTCTTTCCTGTTGGTGTCTTAAGCGGAAAATTTAATGTAATTGTATCGATTCCTTAGCATTGCCTTCCCTTTCATTTCATGTGTATTGATACTAGGTACTTCGTGTGCACGACTCCTCTTATAGTAATGGGTGATTCATTGACAAAAGGGCATCTTGGGCCTTAGGTGTGTGCAGTGTGAGGGAGAGTGAATGTGGATAAACTATAGTTTTCTCTTCTAATCCCAAGAACAAATAATGTACGTTTATGTGTACTAGTATAGTCACTTGTAAAACCTTGCACCAATGTGAATTTTGAAGCCTGTCTGTTTAAGAGCCTGCACAGAAATAAGAAAATTGTAGCACTTTGCAGGAACTGTTCTATTCGGCAAGGTAATAGAGCGCGGCGTGCCTTTCCATCTCGTTAAAAGCAATACAACCCGAACACTACATCCGTTATATTCTAATATTAATGTGTTTCTTCAGGCTACTTATGCAATCATGAAATGTAATAACTCTGTTACAGTAAATCAACGCCATCGATAAATGAACAAAAGAGTTTGTCACATACCGACAAGTGCATAAAACATATCAGGCCTCAGTATAAACCTTACTGGCTATGAGACGGATTACTTTCTACATGTCCAACTGTTTAAACATAACTCATACAAACGAATTAATCTGCAAGTTAAAAATAATTTTATGTGCACAAGACGTCAGAACATAAAAGTGCATCGTATCTTAACTACCCAATGCAAATGTTCGAATTCCGCAGAAAACAAACACCGCAATTATAGTGTTTCTATGAGCCCAAAAGGTTTTGTGCTGATAAAATAACTCGACTTGATACAGAAAAAGCTATAGCAATACATTAAAATATCTACTCATGGTCTGTTTACTGAACCCTGATTGAAATATAATATCATAAGTATTGACTAGTCCGCAGGATATTATCTTGAGTGACCAGGATATAGCCTTGAGGTCAAATGTTCAGAAAGTGTGGCGTCAAAGCATAAATTATCGTGCGGCTCAAAATAATATTTTCTGGTCACTTTCTGTCTCAAGAACTGTTTTCTAAAAATAAGATCCTGTTGACTCAATATAACAGAGCTACATTGCATGTTATCTCAAAAAATCATCGTTTTCATTATTTTTGTTTAAATCTTTTTCATTCAAGATAGCATACTGCGCTCTCGAGATGATACAATGTCGCCTTAAGGCAATATATTGTCTCAACGAAGTCAATTCGTCTCGTCAATTCGTACTCAAGTCAATTCGTTCTCATTTTGGTCGACTCGTTCTCATTTTTCGGTCAATTCGTACTCATAGAATTTTTCTTCGGTCAATTCGTACTCATTTGGTCAATTCGTACTCTTTTGGTCAATTCGTTCTCATTTTGGTCAATTCGTTCTCACACTAAAAGTGACTAATTACGAAGGAAATATAGAAAGAAAAACAAACAGAAAACATCCAAATATAACAGAAAAAAATTACATGAGAAATTCGCATCAATTCACTTTTCTAGATTTAATCTTTAAAAGAAAGATAGAAAGACGGTAAAACTTAAAAATATAACATAAAAAAAAAAAAAAAAAAAAAAAAAAAAAACGTAAGTTATTAAACAAGTAATCATTTTCATTAATTGCCAACTAAAGTTGTTTTCCTTTGATCTTAAATTCAAATCGACTTATACCAAAAAAGGAAATCAAAATAGAAAAACTTCCAAATATAACGGAAAATAAAGAATTGAGAAATTCGAATAAATTAACTTTTAAAAATTTAATCTAAGAAAGATGAAAAAAGTTATTAATCAAGTAGTTATTTTCATTAATTGGCAATTAAAGTTATTTTTCTTTGATCTCACATTAAAATCGACTCATTCCGAAGAAAATCAAGAAAGAAAAACTTCCAAATATAATGGAAAATAAAGAAATGAGAAATTCGAACAAATTTACTTTTAAGAATTTAATATAAGACGAATGAAAGAAAGAAAAACAGTAATAATTTACTTCCATTAAATACCACTTAGTTTTGTTTTCTTTTGATTGCATTACATAATTATCTTGTGCACAGAAATGTAACAAAAGTATATGTATTTAATACAATGGATTATTGCGGCGATCTTCTACCGCATAATTTGTAAACTATCAGGAATGTAACAGTTTGGACCAATTTGATTGTCTTTAATTGATCGCTGCTACTCTATGGTGGATAATTGACAGGATTACAAAATAATCTTTTTAAGTTGTGAAAGCTTTAATGTGTGTGTGTGTGTGTGTGTGTGTGTGTGTTCAATTGAAATTTAAATGTCGATACAAAATCTCGTTCTACAGTATATAGGAATCTATGGACCAACAGTGTACTAAATTATTGCAACCAAAACATTCTCATGACCTGTGAAAATTTTGTACCAGTTAGCAGTCTTCTTAAATCTCTATCGGACCGTTATCTACCCGACAGGTTTGCTGTTGGGCCGATATCGGTCAGATATAGATTAAAATAGAATGCTAACTGGCAAAACACTTTTCACCATGAACTTTGCAAATTTTGATTACTTTGGCTTCTATAATGTGCTAAATATATGTAACTCAGTTTCCTTAAATCTCTATCGGACCGTTATCTAACCGACAGGTTTACTGTTGGGCCGATATTGGTAAGATATAGATTTAAGTAGAATGCTAAACTGGCAAAACTCATTTCATCATGAACTGTGCATATTTCAATTGTAAATGTGTTGTATGGCGATGAGCTGTACCATGCTCAAGTCAAAATAACACTAGTTGGTAGTTTATGTTATGTATTTTTGATTAATGCTAAACTCTGCTCCTATGTTAAAATGTATTGCATGCTATCATTTCATGTTTTCATTGTTCATATTGCTGATGTAGGAGGCTAGAAACATTCTGTATTGTTTAATGTCAAAATAAAATTATTTGTATAATGTTATATGATTCGTATTTTATTTGTTATATGAACAACTTGCTATTGAAACAATGATAAAACAGTGTAAATTAATGATTGTTGTGTGTAATTTCAACATTTTTATAAGCCGACCTGTCGCTTTGATTGTTTGATTATAATACCTTATACGTTTAGACTTACTGTGTCAACACGTATCACCTGTATAGGTGCGCGATTATTCAGCAGACGCATCCTGGTGAATAGTAAATATAAAGGTCAACGCGACAGGTGAAGTTATACCCGAGATATGCAAAATTTAAATTTTCTTGAGGCCATTACTTCTGCAAAAAAAGTCCAGTTTGAGCCGCGTCCCTGAATATAACCCTATAACTAAGAATCGTGTCCAACCTAAAACCTCTAACTCAAACATTTTAAATGCTCTTAATTTTGCGTTTTAATGGCGTAAAGTAAATTTTATTTTTCCTCCGTTTGTTTGCGTCCCAAAATAGAGGTCCCAAAATGAGTACGAATTGACCAAAAACATGAGTACGAGTTGATCAAAATGAGGACGAATTGACCAAAATGAGTACGAATTGACCAAACAGTGAGTACGAATTGACCAAATGAGTACGAATTGACCAAATGATAAGTACGAATTGACCAAAATGAGAACGAGTTGACTTGAGTACGAGTTGACTTAAGTACGAATTGACTGGGAACCCAACAATAGAATTGCGCGGCTTGTTATTATTGTATAGGAACAAAGCAGCGTCTATTCGAATGGAAACAAACGAGGTATGTCAACTAGACAGTATGTTGTGGCCATAATATATTACGTTAAGGTCATAATATGTTAAATTATGTTATGCAAAAAATATCATCTTGACTAAGGAAAGAACATAATATATTAATGGCCGGAGATATAACAGAGAAAAATGTATAGTGATGAGGCCACAATATATTATTTTGAGGAAACGAGAAATTATACTTTTTGGTTACCTCAATAACATATCTCGTATATCTTGTTCATTTGAAAATATATAAGGCATGTGAAAGTATGTTGTGGCCTGAAGATGATTTGTTCGTTAAACGGGAACAGCCAAACAGTTCTTGAACGGCCAGTTCGACGTGTGTGCGTCAAACGGGAACTGCTAAGCAGTTCCTGGAACAACCGATTCGACACGTGTGCGTCAAACGGGAACTGCCAAGCAGTTCCTGGAACGGCCGGTTCGACGCGTGTGCGTCAAATGGGAAATGCCAAGCAGTCCCTGTAACGGCCGATTCGACGTGTGGGTGTCAAATGGGAATTGCCAAGCAGTTCCTGGAACCGCCGGTTCGACGCGTGTGCGTCAAACGGGAACTGCCAAGCAGTTCCTGGAACGGCCGGTTCGACGCGGGTGCGTCAAATGGGAAATGCCAAGCAGTCCCTGGAACGGCCGATTCGACGTGTGGGTGTCAAATGGGAATTGCCAAGCAGTTCCTGGAACCACCGGTTCGACGCGTGTGCGTCAAACGGGAACTGCCAAGCAGTTCCTGGAACGGCCGGTTCGACGTGTATGCGTCAAATGGGAAATGCCAAGCAGTCCCTGGAACGGCCGATTCGACGTGTGGGTGTCAAATAGGAATTGCCAAGCAGTTCCTAGAACGGCTGGTTCGACGAGTGGGCGTCAAACGGGAACTGCCGAGTAGTTCCTGGAACGGCCGGTTGGACGTGTGTGCGTCAAATGGAAATTGCCAAGCAGTTCCTAGAACGGCTGCTTCGACGTATGGGCATTAAACGGGAACTGCCAGACAGTTCCTGGAAAGGCCGGTTCGACGCCTGTGCGTCAAACGGGAACTGCTAAACAGTTCCTGGAACGGCCGGTTCGACGCGTGGGCGTCAAACGGGAACTGCTAAGCAGTTTCTGGAACGGCCGGTTCGACGCGTGTGCGTCAAACGGGAACTGCCAAGCAATTCCAGGAACGGCCGGTTCGACGCGTGTGCGTCAAACGGGAACTGCCAAGCAATTCCAGGAACGGCCGGTTCGACGCGTGTGCGTCAAATTGGAACTGCCAAGCAGTTCCTGGATCTGCCGGTTCGACGCGTGTGCGTCAAATGGGAACTGTATATCAATTCCTGGAACGGCCGGTCCGACGCGCGTGCGTCAAATGGGAACTGCCAGGCAGTTCCTGGAACCGCCGGTTCGACGCGCTCGATGCACACCAATGAACTCGTTGTATAACAAATGAGAGGTGTAACCAAAATGTGGTGGTTATGGAAACGCTTTGAGTTTCGGTGTTTATGCAGCAATACAAGCGTTTTCGTGATTTGTCATAGTAAAGCTATGAAATTCTCCAGGCAGAGGCTACACGGCGGCCGGGAAGAGAGGGTACTGACACGGTGGCTGGGACAATAAAAAGCTGTTTACTGGAAGCCGGGTCTATAAGTGACAATGTAACCGGCAGCCGGGTCTATGAGACCATAAACCGGCTACGGCTACCTGTAAAAATATTTTACACCCGGCGGCTGTGTGACCAAGAGGTTGTTTTCCTGGTAAGTTGATAGGCCATGATTGGTTTACCCCGCTGCTTTTAAAAAAGGTTTATACAGCTTTCCAGTCGTTAATTTGCAGATTGCTTATAGATTAATACAGTAATCTTTATTCTTACACTTTTATGTCTGCTTTAACCACAATTCGGCCATACCATGGATGTTCTATTGCCTTAACAGCAATTAGTAAAAAGAAAGAAAAAAGTTCAAAAATGTTAAAAATAAGCTAATTTATTGGACAAGTCATGTATTTAGTTTATGTAAGGATAACATTCAACCACGGATTTTCGGTCGGATATCAATATGAAGCTCGGTCAGCAACATCATTTAACACCTGTCCGCATGTACGAATTAATACAGTCAAACCCCTAAGCTACAGGTCCACGTGTACCCAGCATGTACTTTGTGTTTAGAATCGAGTATTTGGAGCGCATTCCACATTAAAGCTTAACTCGTAAGTCGGAAAATATTTTCTTTAACCGGTAATGTCCGAAACTGAAAAAATACAGTTTTATTGAGGGTGACAGATGTGACATTTTAACTTTATCTGCAAGATTATTTGGGGTGAGGGCAAGCTATTTGGCAACCATACAAAGTAATCAAGTGATGACAATTTGAATGCGCAGATATAGGTAGCACCTATTAAATTCATATTATATTCTTTCCCTGAAGATAATATCTTGTGGTCTATCGTGAGCGTGAGGATGGCTTAAAAAGAGAAACAAAAATATGTATATCTGTTTAATAACCACTGCACAGTCTGATTATGATCTTAGGTACTCGCACACATGGCATTTCAACAGTTCAATATGTGACAATCTCTTGAGTACACAAAATACTAGCACCGCAAGTGGATTGCAATGATCATGGACAATCATTACCAATGAACTATTAGTTTATCTAAGGCATTTAAGTTACTGCTTCTATATAGCTGTTAACCGAATCTGTGTAGCAATATCTAGGGTAGATGGAGCTCTCAAGCCCTGGTCGGCAATCAATCTAGGAGTTGGCAACTCAAACCAAAAACCTGCATATCTGGATTTGCCTGTTCCAGTTATGTAAAGTCTGCTTCGGCAGCTCTGGCGGAGAAAATCATTACTATGATTCAACGGCCCAAATGGCGATGCAGCAGCATATTGTGGAGCATGGCGAGCATGACAAGGCACAACAGACGTCAAAGTCATCCACTGCATCCGGGCTTAGCTCCAGATGTCCTGACACTGTCTTGCCTCTGGATCCAGCTAGGTCAGGACGAGAGAGTGAGGTTGACTCTGCGCGCCTATATTCCAACTCACAGCGCATGTCATCTTAATCAGCAACACACATTCAGTGCAAGCACACATATGCAAGTCATACAAAAGCCCTGTGGCGATGGGTGAGCGGCGAAGCGGCAGGTGAGAAAACACTCCTGACACTGTCTTGCCTCTGGATCCAGCTAGGTCAGGACGAGAGAGTGAGGTTGACTCTGCGCGCCTATATTCCAACTCACAGCGCATGTCATCTTAATCAGCAACACACATTCAATGCAAGCACTATTATGTATATACAAAAGCCTTGTGGCGATGGGTGAGCGGCGAAGCGGCAGGTGAGAAAACACTGGAAGCTGTAGTTGCGGACCTGCACACAGGCGGCTTGGTTCTATATGGTCGCTTTCCTTAAGAGCGAAGCAGTGTGGGAGATTCGGCAGCAGAACTGAGCGACTGAGCAGACCTTTTTAGGATCGCACTGCTCACCCCCGTAGCATATAAAAAGGTGCCCTAAACAATTGCCTGCTTCAAAACTGCTGGCTGGTTAACCGCAATCAGCGGGAATCCCACTTAGCGGTCGAACAAGAAAAAGGAAGATGAAGGTAATACCTTTAACCATCGGCGCTTGGAATGTGCGCACCCTAATGGACAGTTCTGGTTCTGACAGACCTTAGCGAAGAACAGCCCTAGTTGGTAGAGAACTTGACCGATACCAAGTCGAGATTGCAGCTCTGAGTAAGACTAGGATTCGCCATCAAGTCACACCTCGTCAGCAAGCTCTCAGGACTTCCAAAAGGTATACATGACCGCCTGATGACGCTGAGACTTCCCTTATCTGGCAAGAAGCATGCATATGAAACGACAATGACCAACCCAGATGAGGTTAAAGACGAGTTCTATGATGATCTGGATTCTGTGATTTCTGCAGCACCCCGGACAGACAAACTCATCCTCCTCGGGGACTTCAATGCCGGAGTGGGCACAGACCACCAAATCTGGGAAGGAATGATTGGATCTGAAGGTGTAGGGAAGTGCAACAGCAATGACTCCTCCTTTTAAGGAAGTGTGCAGAGCATGAATTTACTGGTCACCTACACAGTCTTCCGTCTACCAACTCGCAGAAGGACATGGATGCACCCTCGCTCCAAACACTGGCATCTCAATGACTATGTCATAGTGCGAAGGAAGTCAGAGTGACAAAGACTATGTGTGGTGCAGACTGTCAGAGTGACAAAGACTATGTGTGGTGCAGACTGTTGGACAGATCACAGGCTTGTTGTCAGCAAACTCAACCTGCGCATTCAGCCTGTACGACGACCACAAGGAAAGAAGGTGCCAAAGAAATTGGATGTCTCCGAAATGAAACAAGACAGCAAGAGGCAAGCATTCGTCAACGATCTCTGCAGCCGTTTAGATGCACTGGAACACAGTTCAAAAGATGTAGACGAGGTCTGGACAGTCTTCAGAGACAACGTTCACTCTTCAGCAATGGATCTCCTAGGACCAGTATCTCGCAAACACCAAGATTGGTTTGATGAGAATGACAAAGAAATCCAGGGACTCCTTGATGAGAAACACCAAAAACACAAGGCTACCAGCTCAACATCTAGTAAGGCTGCCTATCCAAACATATGCAAGACAGTACAGACTAGGCTCAGAGACATGCAAAAGGCTGGTGAAAACCAGTCCTTTGCAGACAGAAAGGATATGAAGAAGTTCTTTGATGCACTCCAGACAATATATGGTCCCCAGAGCTCAGGAACCAGCCAACTCCTTAGTGCAGATGGAACTGATCTTCTGACTGACAAAAAAGCTATCTTGAAAAGATGGGCTGAACACTTTGATGGTGTCCTTAAACGGCCATCATCTATCAATGATGAAGCTATCAACAGACTACCACAAGTGGAATGTAATCCACTGCTTGATGAGCTCCCAGCCATCTCTGAAATGGTGAAAGCAAAAAAACTCCTGTCATCTGGCAAGGCTCCAGGATCAGATGAAATACATGCAGATATCTCTAAAGCAGAAGGTCCTCCAGTTGCAGAGAAACTGACAGAGTTATTTCACATTATATGGCGAAAAGAAGTCATCCCTCAAGAATTCAAGGATGCAACAATTATCCACCTATTCAAAGGAAAGGGAATCCTCAAGTCTGTTACAATCATTGAGGCATCTCTTTATTGTCAATTGCTGGGAAGATCCTTGCTGGGGTCCTACTGAATCGATTGAATGAACACCTTGAACAGTCAGGGCTTCTACTAGAAAGCCAGTGTGGATTCAGGAAAGACAGAGGAACAATAGACATGATCTTTACAGCACGACAGCTTCAAGAAAAATGCCAGGAGCAGAATGTGGACTTCTACATGACCTTTGTCGACCTTACCAAAGCATTTGACACAGTCAGTCATGAGGGATTTTGGAAAATTATGGCAACGTTTGGCTGCCCTGCTAAATTCATAGCAATGGTGCGGCAGTTCCATGATGGTATGCTTGCAAGGGTCCAAAATGATGGCCAGTTTTCTGATCCATTCCCTGTGACAAATGGAGTTAAGCAAGGCTGTGTACTAGCTTCAACACTGTTCAGCATGATGTTTTCTGCCATGCCTACAGATGTTTTCCAGGATGGTGACAATAGTATACCTATTAGGTATCGCTTTGATGGGAAACTTTTCAACCTAAGAAGGTTGCAAGCTAAATCCAAGGTGCAGACAGAGGGCTAGATGAGTTCCTCTTTGCTGATGACATGGCAAAGGGTACTCCAACAGAAGAGAAAATGCAAAAAGGTGTGGATCAAGTATCTGATTCATGTGACAGCTAAGATCTCACAATCAGCATCAAAAAGACTGAGGTAGTATATCAGCCAGCATCTGGAAAGCCTTACAAGGAGCCCACCATCACAATGAAAGGTCAACGACTGCAAGTGGTAGACGTTCACCTACCTTGGAAGTACATTGTCTAAAGTTGTGCAAATTGATGATGAAGTCAACAGGTAGGATTGCCAAAGCTAGTGCAACATCTGGCCGGCTACGTGTAAGTATTTGGGACCGAAGTGGAATAGACTTGACACAAAGCTGAAAGTATACAGATCGGTGGTGCTGCCACCACTATTATACGCACGCGCAACTTGGACAGTTTACCAACGGCATGCCAAAAGACTGAACCACTTCCATACAAGTGGCGAGGCCTCATAAGAAGGGGTGCTGGTGAATACGAAGCAAAAAGAATCAGCGAAACCGAGCAGAAACGTGCACAGCGGAAAGCCAGAGCTTAGGCATTACCAACAGAGCTTTCTTCCCCAGACCTCTCTTGTTCTATCTGCAACAGGCAGTTTAGAGCTAAGATTGGTCTCATCAGCCATTTTAGAACACACAAATAATAACACATCACACAGTTGATTAGGATTGGTTATTGTCAGTAATGACAGACGAACGAACGATTAGTTTATCTTTATATGTAGAATCCCATCTGTAAATAGGAAATACGCTGACCAGACTGTGCAGATCTATGGGCTTGTCACCAGAATTGAGTTCTCTGTTAGTCCCAGTTTCAGGTCCTATGCCAACATTCAACATTTTCATACAATCTGACCTGAATTATAAAAAGCGATGTCAAATATTTAATTTTTATGTATTATTGTTATCACTTTTCTTGATTATTACCAGTTGGTGCTGTTTATTAATGCTTGTTTCACGTCTGGAGCACATAGCTGATGAGTGGAAACATGTAAATATGTTACTCAAAATAGAAACTAACTTTATTATATATGTGACCAGCGTACACCCAGATGGGCCTGCACATCTGGGCATAATCAGGGTCTACATTGTTTGCATAGACCCTGCAAATGCACAAGCCGAAATGGGTGTACCCTGTTCGCATATGTCATAAGTTCAGGTCCTATTTGGAGCGCCTCAAATGATTATGGGGTCACCCTGGAGGCTGATGAACATATCTGTGTACATGTGTACTACATGTAGATTGGTTGTGTTGGGATTTAACGACACGTCAACCCTTGTGGGTCATTTTGTGTCGTCTTCCAGAGAAAGGGAGAAAATAGATAGAAGAGACAGTAGAGAAGATGAAAGAGAGGGATATGGAAGAAAGAGGGAAATGAAAGAAAGTGAAGGAACAGAAGAAATAACAACATTCCCCCTCTACCCTTACCTGCTGCAAGGACAGCAGGCCTTGCCCAGCTGTAAGCCAATATCAGTTGGGCGCCCCGGTGACAAAAGCTACAGGACACCTTCGCATCATCAATACATGTACAGTACGGTGGCATAATTGCTTTGTTTACAGCAGAATATTATAAATTCTGCACAAACTTTAGCGGGGCTATATTGATTTGCTCCTGGGGAATATTAGCAAAACATTTTGGAATACAGCAGTAAAATAGGGAACATTATATTACTGACCACCAAATAATACTTTTTCTTTCACCAAAGTTTTCTTTCCCTACTTATTGCAGCAAATTGCCTCTGAAGCTTTCTCATATAATTTTTGATTATGCAGATTAACGCTAAGCACTTGGGTAAAATGTTCAGCAGACGACATTTTGAAATATTTTTATTTTTCCCAGGATACAGGATTTGATATCTGATGCAGAATGTCTCCAATGGAGTCAATTTGCATGAAATGTCAAATCAAGATTTTTGAGAAAATAAGAAAAATATCATCAATTTGTCGTCTGGGTTTAGTTTATATTTGGTATGATTATAGATGTTGAGCCAAAATTTTATTGGGCACTATCCACACCCCTGCTCATCACCTATAGGTCACGGTCACGGACTTAGAAATTTTATGTTGCAGTTTTGCGTCAAAGTTTTTTAGATCTCTTAATTTCTAAATATTTGCATGGATTTACTTTATATTTGGCATGATTGTAGATATTTGATTGACAAGCGCAAGTTCAGGAGAGCTATCCTGTCTGGCGATAGGTCTTGTTTATTATTTTCCTCCCAAGTAAAACTATTACATGTTTTATCATCACATTGATTTGCACTAATAAGTTTTAAATTAAATCTATTTAAGTAAACAAGAATATTTCGAAATTATTTTATTGCTGTCTTAAAACTTCAGTCGTATTGATCTGCAAATGTTGTGTCTTCAGGCATTGTGGTCCTCATTGCGGTTTTCTTGTGTTATGCTTCAGATAGTCATCAAGTCCGTTACTTTGTTTATTCAAAGTGTATTTGGTTTTATCAGCTTTGTTTAATCACAGTGTTTGTGGGTTTCAAAGATGAGGTAGAAAACCCCTAGTCTGTAATTTGTCTGTATCATAATTAAGGGTGATGACCCCTAGTTATCTTCTACTGACCGATCCAAGGTGGTTCCTCTGTTGCAGTTCTGTGTTTGCGCGTCGGTTGTTTCATATGTTGCCTTTGTTTTGTCATTGTTTGTTCCTCATTTCTCCTTCGTTTCATGTCCCGGGAAGGCTGTGCTTCGTAATTGTGGCATTTCCTGGTTATCCTCACTTGTATTTTTATAAGGAAAGAACAACAAAAAAATACATAGTAATATATATTGGTCCAGGTAAAACATAAACAAGAGGGCCAAGATGGCCTTGTATCGCTTACCTGATTATCAGACAAGTTTCGATTCAATTGATCTTTCAGTTCAAAAGAACTTGAATATTGATTTCAAGATGGCGGCCAACTTGGACTTTCAATCAGAATGACTTTAGCTACTTTTGATCTGCCAGTCACTTTGATTTATTCCAATAAAGTTTTGAGTCAATTGGTCTTTTGATTCAGGATAAAAAAGTTCAAAAAAGCTTTTCAAAATGGCTGCTAGGGCAACCATCTTGGATTTCTGATCAAAATGATTTTAGCTATATACAGTAGAACCTCGATAAATCAAACTCCAATAATCCAAAATTCTCGATAATTCAAAATCATTTTGAAGTCCAGATCTAAATATATGTATGCATTTTAACCCTCAATTATTCAAAGTCTCAATAATTCAAACAAAACTGTTTGGTCACTTGGACTTTGAATTATCGAGGTTCCGCTGTATTTTTGATCTACAAGTCCCTCTGACACTCTATCAAATTTCCATTCAACTGGTCTTTCTGTTCAAAAGAAGTTCAAAATCAGAACAAATTTAACTACTTTTGATCTACAAGTCACCCAGATACTTCCTACCAAGTTTCGAATAAATTGGCCTTTCGGTTCAGGAGAAGCGCAAAATAGATTTCCAAGATGGCGGACATGGCGGCCATCTTGGATTTCTCATCAAACGATTTTAGCGGGTTTGTTTTATCTACAAAAAAGGTAAGAGAAAAGTCCAGGGAGTGCCACAATCACAAACCGCAGCCCTTCCCAGACCTCAAGAGGAAGAGGAAACCGACAAATCCAAACAAGCACAAATCGAACAAACGTACGAAAAGCACTAAGATTAGCTCTCTCTTCCCCAAGCGAGGTAATCGCAATACTAAAAGGACTGAAAAACACAAGAACGAAATGACACATGGAAAGACATACAACAAATCGCCTCGCAGAATAAACCACAAAGCGATAAAGAGTAAGACTAACACCGGGGACCACCGCTTTAGAACGGTCAGTAGAGTAAACAACATGGGGGTTTAAAGCACTTTTACAGCTAGCTAACTTCACCCTGGGTCCCGTTGCTACTCTTAATACAGAAACACATAAAAATTCGGTTCGCATAAAGGCTCCCAACTCAGTCAATGCATCAAAGCGAAAACATAAAAATCAAATTAATCACTATAATAAACAAAGACGAGTACTCATGGCTAATTCTACTGTATGCCAGAGTAAATGAAAACCAGTAGTTGAACCACGGCGGGCCAAGCCAAAGACATATCGTCAAACCCCAACCCACTGGTTAAAGTTTTACGAAGAGGCCGTCATTGGGTCTGAGGCCCGAACCGCCGTCGTGCAATTAAAAAGTGAAGCATAGCCATCAACAATGACTGGGTTGACAACTAGGCATGCAGTCTGCCGCATAATATCCAGGCTATAACCAAATTCTTTTATAACGGTTAATAAGTCTTCTGAATTGCTCCGAAAAGTTAGATTCACCTACAATTTTTCTAAATCTGTACACTAAGTCACCGTAAAATTATAGTTGCGATATACCTTGTTGCAGAAGTGTTTTCAGACTGACGCTATATTTTTCTAACAAGGCACTGTGTCTGCGATAAAATTTCGAAAACGCCTTACGAAGTTTAAAATAACGATAGCCCTGCCTAAGAAATTTGGCAGTAAGGGCTTTATTACGGTAGTTAAAGTCATTAAGATTTGAAGAAGCTCTGGCGAATCTAATAAGTTGAGATATGTATACCCCATATGAGGTACGCCGGGGGACATCGCCATTCAGAAAAGGGAAATTGACTATATCAAAATCAAAATCGTCTCGTTTATCATAAATTTTGGTGGAAACCGTACCATTAGAAATACATAGATTCAAATCCAAAAAAGGTGCCTCGGTATCGGAAGAATTTGCTGTATTTAATTGGAGTTCTGTAGGGTATATCCGGTCCACCATTTGGTCAAAGTAAGATTCTCTAAAGATTTCATTTTGAAAGGTATAAAGCTTATTTTGAAAAAAAACAACAACAATTTTACTTTTAATAATGTATTCTATAATCAGTCAAAATTTGGTACAAGTCACCTTGATGCTTCCTACTACGATTTTGGAGAAAATTGGCCTTTCGGTTCAAGAGAGAAGAGAAAAGTAGATTTTCAAGATGGCGGCCATCTTGGATTTCCGATCAGAATGATTTTAGCTATTTTGATCTACTAGTCATCCAGATGCTTCTTGTCAAGTTTCAAGACAACTGGCCTTTCGTTTCAAGAAAAGAAGCGAAAAATAGATTTTCAAGATGGCGGCCATCTTGGGTTTCCCATCGGAACAGTTTTCGCTATATTTTATCTACAAAAAAGTAAGAGAAAAGTCTAGGGAGTGCCACAATCACAAGCCGCAGCCAAGAGGAAGAGGAAACAAACAAAACCAAACAAGCGCGTATCGAACAAACGTACGAAAAGCACTAAGATTAGCTCTCTCTTCCCCAAGCGAGGTAATCGCAATGCTAAAATGACTGAAAAACACAAGAATAAAATAACACAAAGCAATACTTAAAACAAATCGCCTCGTAGAATGAATCACAAAGCAACAAAGAGTAAGACCACGGGACCACCGTCTTAGAACGGTCAGTAGAATAAACCACCGGGAATGGGGGCGGGGTGGGGGAGTGCGGGGCGGCGGTTTAAAGCACTTTTATAGCTAGCCAACTTCACCCTACTCATAATATGTGATAGTGATAGATTTCGTCAATTCCAATAGCACAATCGGACTTTGAGGATACACAACATACAAACATACATGACAAACAGTACTGAGTATTACGATTATATTAGTAATGAATTAGAGTAATATACCAACACAATCGACTAAACTATACTATATATATATATATATATATATATATATATATATATATATATATATATATATATATATATATATATATATATATAATATATATATATATATGTCTCCTGACTCTGAAGAGCTAAGCGCTGCCGTCTTAACCGGCGTGGGTTCGAACCTCAAGAAGCTATGTCATTTTGGCTCGATACACACCAGAATTAATGAATTAATTCCTGCAAGATTCTCTAATGATTTCATTTTGAAAGGTATAAAGCTTATTTTGGAAAACAACAATTTTACTTTTAATAATGTATTCTATAATCAGTCAAAAGGCACCGCTATGGGCACAAAAGTTGCACAAACATATGCAACACTAGTTTTAGGCTCTCTGGAAGAAATATTATACAAACAAAATAGAACAGAAAAGGGCAAAGAGTTTGCAAAATACTCGTATATAGAGGATATTTAGATGACTGTCGTATGTTTTGGCAAAATTCACATGAAGATTAAGATTTATTTGAAAATATGCTAAATTCACTACATAAAGACATAAAATTGAAAATTCAAACCAGTTGTGTACAGTTACCTTTTCTAGATATATTGGTTATGAAAGAAGGAACATCAGTTCCAACAGACATATATTATAAAGCCACAGATTCTAAACAATATTTAAATTTCAACTCATGCCACCCGAAACACACAAAAATTAACATACCCTTTTCTTTAGCACGTAGACTTTGTACAATTATTTCAAATAAATCCACACTCGATACCCGTTTAAAAGAACTAACCACAACCTTAATTGAAAGAAAGTATCCACTGCAAATAATAAAGTCAGGAATAACTAGAGCCTTGGAAATACCTAGAGAAGATTTATTAAGGGTCCAGGAAAAGAATGAAGAAAACATAACACCTTCTATATCAACATACAATCCAAAGAATAAGGAAGCTTTTGGCATCTTAAAAATAATATGGAAATTTTAAAGAACGACGAAACAATGAGGACGATTTTAAACAATACTAAGATGATAAAAAGCAAAAGACAACTTCCAAATTTAAAGAGACTTCTGGTAAAATGTGAATTCAAAGGAATCAATAGTTTACCCTCAGTTAGTAAATGCAACGAACCACGATGCGGACTTATAATTATATCATAGAAGGATCTTCATTAAAACTCAACAATAAGGTTTTCCATGTAAAATAAAATATGAATTGTAACGTAAAAAATTTTTGTATGATTTAATTTGCAATCGTTGTCGTGAATATTATATCGGACAGATGGGAGACAAACTTCGAAACAGACGGACAGTTCATGACCAACAAATCAGGGACCTATCAACAAGACAATTACCTCTCAGTTCTCATTTAGAGCAGTGCTCTCTTATAAATCCTAAATTTTCAATTTGCCCTTTTTACAAATTTCACAACAATGATTTTTCAGCGAGGTTATCCAAAGAAAAATACTTCATAATAATATTTAACCCAAAACTTAACAAAGACTAACGACGCCGTGACATTTCAACGTTGTGTACTACGTACACGTATTTATTGTTACTAAGTAACATCGCCATTTTTATTGCCATATTGTTATTGTTTATTCCCCTGATGAGTTGCAAACGAAACCGGTTGGGAATATTATAATTATTTAGACATACCATGTGATGTTATTTTTCCTTTCAATATATACATATGTATGTTCAATACATACATACATACATACATACATACATACATACATACATACATACATACATACATACATACAAACACATACAAACACATATACACACATATAAATATATCAACGGTGGCAGTCTGTGATAGAATTTAGAATATACTAGAGGAAGAAAGAAATAGGAGAAAGAGAGAATATGAGGTAAATTACACATTACCATCAGCAGTATAAAGTTCACTATTTCTTATTTTAAATGCTTTGTATGTGCATATAGGTAAATTTTAATATAATTCTTGAATTACTAGACTTGATCAATTCAACAAATTTGTACATACTAGGTCTGTTCCAATAAAATCTATCAATATATTTACGCCTTAAATTCTTATAAACTGACATTCCAGCACAATATGATATTCATCTTCTAGTTGATTACAAATACTACATTTTCTTTCACCTACAGATATATGCGGCCTAGCCCATCTCCCGGATTCAATTTACAATCTATGAGAAGAGAACCGTAATCTTGCTAAAGCTGTCCTAAATTTCAAAATGTTTATGGAATTAAGATATGTTTTTGGATTAAATTCAGCTATAGTCAGATAAAAAGAAGCACGACTGGAATTCTTTAACCTTTCATTCCAATTTTGAAGAAAGTTATCAGTTATCCTTTGTTTAAATACTTTTAAAAACAGTTCAATATTTCCGACACCTTGATTCAGCCACACTTCATAAAACCCCATCCTAGATAACAAATCCTTAACTAGATATGCCCAATTCGGTCGTTCAATTAAATCCGAAAGCATCATTTTATAAATGTACTTTATATACTTACCATCTTCACAAGTTAAAAGTTTAAACCAGTATTTGATCATAAAACAACATCTTCTTGCAAATAATGAAGTTCTGCCGAATTCGCCATAAACAAAATCATTTTGAGTGCTGTTTTTAACCCCAAGTATTTTTTTTTTACAAAACTGTAAATGTAAGTGTTCAACCGTATTGGCAGGAATAAACCCCCAAACTTCACAACAGTAATTTAATGTAGGTAATATCAGTTTATCAAAAAGATCTATCATATGACTTGTAGTTAATGTTGTATAACTATAGACATATTTTTCCAAGATGAATAACGCTTTACGAGCTTGTCCAGCTAACATATTTTGAAATTCTGCAAAAGAGCCACCGACTGTGAAAACTTCTCCTAAATACGTGAATTTACTTACAATTCCTAAGATATTATTATCAAATGAAAATTCTAAAGTTCTTGGTAATATACCACCTTTCCTAAATACCATTATTTTTGTTTTAGATGTGTTTACCTTTAACTTCCACCTCTTACAATATAACTCCAGAAAGTTCAAACCATTTTGTAAACTTTCAGCTGATATGAAAATATAACTATATCGTCTGCAAATAGTAATATAAAAAACCTTTATTAACCCAATATCTATACCCTCGATGCTATTAGTAATGAATTCGACTTCTCAATCATTTAAAAACATAGAGAACAGAAAAGGTGATAAGCACTCTCCTTGTCTGACTCCAAGTACACAAGAGAACTCATTACTAAGCATATTTTCATACTTTATTCTCGATTTGACACTATCATACATTGACCTTATTATATCTAGAATATTTCCGCGGAGACCTAATTTAATTAGTTTGAACCATAAATAATCTCTAACAACATAATCCAATGCCTTCGTATGCTTAAATTTATAGTCGAAGAAACTTTTACATTTGCCGATTCTTTTAACATTTTCCAATATAGTTTTGCATTACAAAAATTGGCTTGCTCTAAGCGCAAAGTCTTATTGTGTATCGTAATCATATCTAGCTTGGCGAATTACTCTTTTATAATCTGATCGTGCCCTGGTTATTGCTACCCGTGATTCAAAATTTTTATTTTGCCTAAATAAATTTAATTTCTGCAAAAATTTGTATCTTTTTTTCTTGACAATTTTCATTAAACCAGTGATTTTCTTTTCTTTCCACATACTGGTAATCTGAGCTAACATGACAATTTTTAAACACCTGAGAACATACTTCTGACAATAGCTCATTAAAACCCATTGAATATAAGTTTATCGCATCTTTATCCCTACTGTTAACAATATTATGATTTAAAGTAAGTAACTTTTCCTCCATAAAATTTGTATTATATTCGTTTAGTAAACCTGAGTTCCATGCATATTTTCCATTTATATTTTTAACAGTGTCAGTAATTTCTGCTGCATCTTATACAGGGAATTCTAATACAAGTTTAACACAATAATAATCGGACAAAATATTGGGGTCCTCAATATTAAAAGACATTACAAAATCCAACATATTTTGTGAAGATAACATATAGTCGATAACGCTACTGCCATTGGAGCCAATGGACATGTACTATCCGACGTTAGCATCTTCGCCCATACGCCCATTCATAATACGCAATCCTGACTGACGACATAATTCCAGAAGTAATAAGCAATTCGGGTCAGGGCGTACTATGTCTTGTGAAACACGCGGATCGATATTAGAATCTACAGTATATTCGTCGGGAAGGACATGTACATGCTGATTTGTATCGTCAGCAATATAATCGGGGCATGCGGCTGTCCGAGCATTATAATCACCGCATAATAACATATAGGCGTTTTAATTTGTAACATTATCAATATATACTAAAGAGTTCATCAAACGATCGAATATATTTGTTTCAACCATCGACTGCCTGCTAGAGCCATCGGGAAGAACGTAACATAAACATATACACAGACTTTTATCTAAATCAAACGTTTGGCCATTTAATTTTATCCACAAAATATCGTCTTCATCTTGAAAAATTAATGTGTCTGGCTGTGCGTATTTTTCCTTTATAAAAATTGCTACACTATCAGATTCTCTCTTAATATTTCTCTTTTTTAATTTTCTATTACAACATAAGACTAAAATCCAGTCTTATCATTCCGACTGGATGTACTTTCCCGATCAGTTATTCTACCCAATAGAGTGATCACTGATTTGAGCTGGCTCAAAACTGGTAGCATGAGGAGATAGCGAAGACATGATATTTCATATTATATTAAATCGGCTCTTCCCGACTAGTTCGAGCAGAGTCCGACACAACAGTAATTGGCCCTGAATACACAGGTTTTTATGACTGCGAGTCGGTAAACGCACCGGTGTATGACTCAGAACTTAAAAGTGTTGACTTTGCTGATGTCGTTACTGACGTTGGCGCTGACACTGCCTTTAACGGTGATGCTGTCGTTGATGCCGACAATAACAATAACAGTGACGTTGACGCTGACACTACCCTCGACGGTGATACTAACGTTGACGCCGACAATGACGTTGACGCTGATATTGGAACTAACGTTGACGCTGAAGCAACCCTTTTACGTTGAGAAGAGGGCTGGGTACCAACAGGTACCTTTCTAAGCTCAACGTCCTTAATACAGAAATGCATAAAAAATTCGGTTCGCATAAAGGCTTCCAACTCAGTCAATGCATCAAAGCTAAAACATAAAAATCAAATTAATCACTATGATAAACAAAGACGAGTACTCATGGCTAATTCTACTGTGTGCCAGAGGAAATGAAAACCAATAGTTGAACCACGGCGGGCCAAGCCAAAGATATATCGACAAGCCCCAACCCACTGGTTAAAGTTTTACGAAGAGGCCGTCATTGAGTCTGAGGCCCGAACCGCCGTCGTGCAATTAAAGAGTAAAGCATAGCCATAAAAATGATTGGGTTGATAACTAGGCATGCAGTCTGCCGCATAATATCCAGGCTATAGCCAATTCTTTTACAACAGTTAAATAGTTTTCTGAATTGCTCCGAAAAGTTAGATTTTCCCCACAATTTTTCTAAATCTGTACACTAAGTCACCGTAAAATTCTGGTTCCAATATACCTTGTTGCAGAAGTGTTTTCAGACCGACGTTGTCACCCCGATGCTTCCTATCAAGTTTCAAGTCAATTTGCCTTTCGTTTCAGGAGACGAAGAGAAAAATAGATTTTCAAGATGGCGATTTTAACTATTTTTGCTCTACGAGACACCCCATGCTTCCTACCAAGTTTCAAGTCAGTTGGCCTTTCGGTTCAGGAGAAGAAGCGAATTAGACTTTCAAGATATGATGCTTCCTACCAAGTTTCAAGTCGAAAAAATAGTTTTTCAAGATGGCGGCCATAGCGGACATATTGGATTTCCAATCCGAACTATTTTAGCTAGTTTTGATCTACAAGTCACCCAAATGCTTTCTACCAAATGCTTCTGATCGGAACAAATTTAGCTATTTTTGATTTACAAGTCACCCTGATGCTTCCTCAAGTCAACTTGCCTTTCAGTTCAGGTGAAGAAGTGAAAAATAGATTTTCATGATGGCGGCCATGCGGCCATCTTGGATTGTGGATCGGATCGATTTTAGCTAGTTTTGCCCTACAAGACAGCCCGATGCTTCCTACAAAGTTTCAAGTCAGTTAGACTTTCGTTTCAGGAGAAGAAGCGAATTAGATTTTCAAGATAGCAGCCATGGCGGCCATCTTGGATTTCCGATCGGAACTTTTTAGCTATTTTTATCCATAAGTCACCCCAATGCTTCCTACTAAGTTTCAAGTCAGTTCGCCTTTCGGTTCAGGAGAAGAAGCGAAAAATAGATTTTCAAAATTGCCGCCACGGCACCCATCTTAGATTTTTGATTGGAACGATTTTAGCTATTTCTGATCTACAAGTCACCCCAATGCTTCCTATCAAGTTTACCTATTTTAATCTACAAGTCACCCCAATGCTTCCTATCAAGTTTCAAGTCAATTAGCCTTTCGGTTCAGGAGAAGAAGCGAATTAGACTTTCAAGATAGCAATGCTTCCTACCAAGTTTCAAGTCGAAAAACAGATTTTCAAGATGGCGGCCAAGGCGGACATATTGGATTTCCAATCCGAACTATTTTAGCTAGTTTTGATCTACAAGTCACCCAAATGCTTTCTACCAAATGCTTCTGATCGGAACAAATTTAGCTATTTATGATTTACAAGTCACCTGATGCTTCCTCAAGTCAACTTGCCTTTCAGTTCACGTGAAGAAGTGAAAAATAGATTTTCATGATGGCGGCCATGCGGCCATCTTGGATTGTGGATCGGATCGATTTTAGCTAGTTTTGCCCTACAAGACAGCCCGATGCTTCCTACAAAGTTTCAAGTCAGTTAGACTTTCGTTTCAGGAGAAGAAGCGAATTAGATTTTCAAGATAGCAGCCATGGCGGCCATCTTGGATTTCCGAACGGAACTATTTTAGCTATTTTTGATCCATAAGTCACCCACATGCTTCCTACCACGTTTCAAGTCAATTTGTCTTTCGGTTCGGGAGAAGAAGCGAAAAATAGATTTTCAAAATTGCCGCCACGGCAGCCATCTTAGATTTTCGATTGGAACGAAGTTAGCTATTTCTGATCTACAAGTTACCCCAATGCTTCCTATCAAGTTTCAAGTCAATTAGCCTTTCGGTTCAGGAGAAGAAGCGAAAAATAGATTTTCAAGATGGCCACCACAGCAGCCATCCGTGATTGGAACGATTTTAGCTTTTTTTTTTACTTACAAGTCACGCCGATGCTTCCTACTGAGTTTCAAGTCAATTGGTCCTTCGGTTCGGGAGAAGAAGTGAAACATAGATTTTCCGGAGCCATGGCGGCCATCTTGGATTTCCGATCGGCACGATTTTAGCTATTTTTGATCTACAAGTCACCCCGATGCTACCTACCAGGTTTCAAATTAATTGGCCTTTTGGTTCAGGAGAAGAAGCGAAACATAGATTTTCAAGATGGCCGCCACGGCGGCAATCTTGGATTTCTGATCGGAACGATTTTAACTCTTTTTAATCTACTAGTCACTCTGATGCTTCCTACCGGGTTTCGAGTCAATTGGCCCACTGATTCAGGAGAAGAAACGAAAAATGGACTTTTTAATGGCGGCCATTTTGGATTTTCGATCGGAACGATTTTTTGCTATTTTTGATCTACAAGTCACCCTGATGATTCCTATCAAGTTTCAAGCCAGTTGGCCTTTCGGTTCAGGAGAAGAAGCGAAAAATATATTTTCAAGATGGCCGCCATGGTCATCTTGGATTTCGGAAACAATTATAGCTATTTATAATCTACAAGTCACCCAAATGCTTCTTACCAAATTTCGAGTCAAATGGCACAGGGATGTAGGAGGAATAGGCTTTTAAAGCAAATTGTTGACGCCGCACGACGCACGACGCTGTTATTTGATCTAGTGACCTATTATTTTTGCCTCCACGACCCAGTTTCAGACTTGACCGACATTTTGTCAAGGACATCACTCTGAGAAAGTTTGAAATTGATTAGGCTGAAAACGTGGCCTGTAGAGTGTTCACAAGCAATCTTGACAATCAAGGGGACATAACTCTGCCATCGTTGGTCCAATCTGACACATTTTCAAACTCTTCCGTGAGTTTATCTGCAAGTTTCAGGATCTGAGTTTGAAAGCGAGTTTTTTCCCGCTTAAATCTATAGTTTTAGAATTTGATGTATTAAGCAACAGTGTAAAACTGTAACTTTTTGACAAACTTATACGGCCCATATTAACTTAGGGATCTGAGATTTGGATCAGTGATTTTACCATCAAAGGTAAAACATTAGAAACCCTTCCCTTTGAAAAAACTACATAACAGATTTTGTAAATTTTTACTAGGAGTTAATAAAAAGTCATCAAATTTTGCTTCCAGACTTGAGTTAGGAAGAAAAGGATTACTTAAATTTTATCACCTGTCGAGCACTGAAATTCAGTGAACGTTTAAACAAGCTTCCAACTACCCATTTTCTCAAAGAAGTTTATGAAGTTGACAAATCCGTCCATCATGAACGTTTAGGAAGCTGATATTCTTTTATCAAAAATTATATGCGTAAACTGAATGTCAGTGAGACTAATTTAGATTGCCGAGATGTCTCACATAAAATTTCGAAGAAGTATTGTTCAGACATACTCAAAAATATATGATAGTTTCTGTTTGTAATCCTGTTTATCCTTTAAACTTGCAAATATTAGAATTAGTGCTCATGATTTATTAACTGAACGAAGCCGCTACTTCAGACCAAGAATTCCACGTGAGCAACGAATTTGTTTGCAGTGCAATCAGGTGGAAGATGAGGAACATTTTACATATTTTGTAGAAAATATACAAATTTACGGATCACATTGTTCAATAAACTATATTTATCATTTAAAGATATCAGTTCTGAAACTCAATGCTAATGAATATTTTAAACTATTTCATGTATTGATGAACCCTATGAGAGCTGTGGATACAAAACATATTTGTAAATATTCATGAAGCATTAGAATTAAGGTAGTACGTCTATTGTTTATTTTCTCTTGTGTATCCTGTTTAATATTTATATTATATACTTCATGTGAATGGAGAACCCCTGTGTATATAGGTTTTCCAATAAATATTATTCTCTTTATGCTCTTTATGGCATGTGATCTCATGCATAGCGCCTAGGTAGGGGCAATTAAATAATTATTGAGTGGTATCACTTTTGGTCTCATATTAGGTATGTCTTTAAAAGCGACAGCTGAATATCGATTAAAATCAGGCTTAAGTCCTCAATGGTTTTACTGTTGAACGCTACAGTGTAATATTGCTGTCATAACAGTTCCTCTTCGTCTATTCATTTTGTCCATTTATTCGTTCTGTTATGTTTTGTGTTGTCATTTCATGTAATTCCCTGTGTTTCGTGATAACAGACTTTCTCTGATGTCTCCTTATTCACGCTTTTAGTAATTTGCATGAAATTGTAAAGTAGTATCACTGATGCATGTTAATAAAAATATTTGTGTGGTATTAAGGAATAATGGTACCACAAGTATATTCCATAAATGTTTTATGCTTCCCAGTTTGCTTCAGAACTAAACACACATATATCCCTACACGCGATGTCCTCTTTTTATTATATATATAGGTGAACTGGGAGATTTGCCTCACTTCTGAATGAATGAAGCATTTCGTCTTACGGCTGCGTTTAAAATCTTTGAAATAATTTAGGAAACAGTTTTGTCTATTAAACCACCACTAAACAGCAGCGGGGCTCGACTTGGTTCATAAGTGATGTGCCAAAGCCGAAGCTTTAGCTTAAACTTGCTGACTATAAATCATAGCAGATAACATTTTAAGATATTAGTTTTTATTCTTTGTGACAGAAAATAAATATTGTTGAGTTAAACTGGTTTAAGCGGTTACCAGTCAAACCGTCCTATAAATGCGCAATATTCTTCAAAAATAGACATTTTTTTTTTAATCCAAGAAAGGTTCAATAAATTGATATATGGTATTAATACAATCATAAAATGTGGCACCTGACAGCATGTAAAATTTCAGTTAATCTCTTGTTTTTGATGCCAACATTTATTCAGAGATATGATGAAAAATAATTTCATTTTTGATCCAGTTCAAAAAAACGAGAGACTAGCTGGAATTTTACGGACTGTCAGTGCCACATTTTATGATTGTATTTATACTATATAACAATTTATTAAACCTTTCTTGGATAATAAAATAACTTTTTTGTTTGAGGAATATAGAGCTCGTAATTCGTTCTCATTTTGATCAATTCATACGCATCGATTTGATCAATTCATCCTAATCGTTCGGTCAACTCGTACTCATTTTGGTCAACTCATACTCATTTTGGTCAGCTCTTACTCATGATGTCAACTCGTTCTCATTTGGTACCTCTAGTTTTGAAACTATATAGCCGATATATATGTATGATAAAGCCATGTATTCTTGTGAGATTTTAAACTTTGAGCAGCTATACTTAATGCCAATAAAACGCAAAATTTAGAGTGTTTAACAATGATTGATTTAAAAGAGTTTTTGGTCTGATATAATTCATGATTACTGGCTAATGCTCAGGGACTTGGCTAATTTTGACCTTTTGTTTTGCAGAACTAATGGCGTGAAGAAAACTTAAATTTTGCATATCTCAGGTGTAAAGACAGACCAAAAAAGGTAAGAGAAAAGCACAAATTAACTTGTCGCTTTGACCTTTATATTTTCTATTCAACATTATACGTCCACTGTACAATTTGGGCATATGAGTCAGAATATCGACAGGTATTCTTTCACATATACATCCTGTGCAATCTGTTCCCATGACTCTGTTGATATGTTGAAGTCTTTAAGGGAGGCTTTGAGGGTGTCCTTGTATCGCTTCTTCTGACCACCATGGGAGCGTTTTCCAACTTGAAGTTCTCCATAGAGGATTTTCTTTGGCAAACGTTCATCAGGCATTCTGATAACATAGCCTGTCCATCTTAACTGTGCCAATTTCAGAAGAGTATGTACACTCTGCATCCCTGCCCTTTTCAGGACTTCTGTGTCTGGAATCCTGTCTTGCCACTTGATCTTTAGAAGTTTTCTAAGACAGCTTTTACGGAAGTGGTTCAGTCTTTTGGCATGCCATTGGTAAACTGTCCAAGTTTCGCATGCGTATAATAGTGTTGGCAGCACCACCTTTCTATATACTTTCAGCTTTGTGTCAAGTCTGATTGGAATCAGACTTCGGTCCCAAATACTTCCACGTAGCCGACCAAATGCTGCACTAGCTTTGGCAATTCTAGCATTGATTTCATCATCAATGTGCACAACTCTAGACTACGCAGTTGTTGACCTTTCACTGTGATGGTAGGCTCCTTGTAAGGCTTTCCAGGTGCTGGCTGATATACTACCTCAGTCTTTTTGATGCTGATTGTGAGATCATAGCTGTCACATGAATCAGATACTTGATCCACATCTTTTTGCATTTTCTCTTCTGTTGGAGAACCCTTTGCCATGTCATCAGCACCTCTGTCTGCACCTTAGATTTAGCTTGCAACCTTCTTAGGTTCAAAAGTTTCCCATCAAAGCGATACCTAATAGATATACCATTGTCACCATCCTGGAAAGCATCTGTAAGCATGGCAGAAAACATCATGCTGAACAGTGTTGAAGCTAGTACACAGCCTTGCTTAACTCCATTTGTCACAGGGAATGGGTCAGAAAACTGGCCATCATTTTGGAACCTTGCAAGCAATACCTATTACGAGTATTATTTAACAAACGTCAACAAAGAATTCCGGCCAAGGATCATTACTGATGCAAGTACTTCGGAAAAAAAGTGTATAGTTGAAATATGAAATACCACTGGGCTGAGTGAGGTTCGAACCCACGGCAGCTTCGACGGCAGCGCCTAGCCCTTAAGAGTCAGGAGACATAACTACTGCCCCACTGCGCTTGTTAAAAAACAAGTTTCATGTAACAGTATTATGCCTGATTTCTCTGAATAACCCGTCGGATAGGGTATATGTTTGGTGCGGCAGCGCACTCATTGTATACAAGGAACTCTCTAGATCCATAGGATACTGAAGCTTGGAAACATTATTATAAATAAAGATTTAAACAAACTTCAACAAAGAAGTCCGGCCCAGGATCATTACTGATGCAAGTACTTCAGAAAAAAAGGGTATAAGGAGAAATATGAAATACCACTGGGCTGAGTGAGGTTCGAACCCACGTCGGCTACGACGGCAGCGCCTAGTCCTTCAGAGTCAGGAGACGTACCTACTGGACCACTATGCTTGTTAAAAAACAAGTTTCATGGAACAGTATTATGCTTGATTTCTCTGAATGACCCGTCGGATAGAGTACATATTATGTATTCGCACTCATTTTATACAAGGAACTCTCTGTATCCATAGGATACTGAAGCCTGGTATTATAATTAAAGATTTAAACAAGCTTGAACAAAGAATTCACCACCCAGAATCATACTGATTCAAGTACTTCAGAAAAAAATGTGTATAGGGAGAAATATGAAATACCACTGGGCTGTGTGAGGTTCGAACCCACGCCGGCTAAGACAGCAGCGCATAGCCCTTCAGAGTCAAAAGACAACTACTGCACCACTACGCTTGTTAAAAAAACAAGTTTCATGGAACAGTATTATGCTTGGTTTCTCTGTATGACCCGTCTTATATGGTAAATTTTGGTGCGGCTGCGCACTCATTATATACAAGGAACTCTCTGGATCCATAGGATACTGAAGCTCGGAAATATTTTTATTATTTAAGATTTAAACAAATTTCAACAAAGAATTCCGGCCCAGGATCATTACTGATGCAAGTACTTCATAAAAAAACGTGTATAGGGAGAAATATGAAATACACTGGACTGAGTGAGGTTCGAACCCACGTCGGCTACGACGCCAGCGCCTAGCCCTTCAGAGTCAGGAGACATACCCACTGCACCAGTGAGTGATATCATTGAATTTGTATCAAATAATTTGGTACCTAGCTTTCATGTCATAGAAAAATGAACGTAGAAAATTGCGGGAATCTTCATTATTATTATTATTTGCTGAAGCAATCCAGTACATTAAACCGCAAGAGGCCATCAGAAATCGGTGTAAATCCCTCGCTCTATAGTAATCTCTGAAAAAATGTTACCCTATCCGCGGTCCTACAAACCACAGAAAAGGGGCAGAGAAGGGGATATTCTCAAACTGCCTTCTGGCACAACAAAGATGTGTGCCTATGCGAATAAAGTTTATGTATGCTTGTTTGTAGCCAAAAATATAGGAATATTATAGCGACGGGTTTGACTGTAAAGAAAAAATGATGTGAAATTTTGAAATTCAATCTTAAAGAATTTCTTTGTGTCGTCTGTAAGGGGGCGAACAGCGCCGTCCGTCACACTGGTATTTGTAACCGGTGAGCGGCGCGCATGTAAAAATTGGCGAGGGAGGTATCAGTTTTCCATAAGTAGAGTGAACAGAGATATCTCTTTTTCAGTCATGAATACAGATGTCTCTAATTGAAATGCATATATCTCTAATTGAAATAATGATATATGTATTTAATTTAGAAATTCAGAATACTCATTTCAGATACACGCATATACTCATATACGCAATTAGAGATACATGTATTTTAAATGCAGATATACAGAATTCAGCTTAGAGATATCTCCAATTGAAATGCAGATATCTGTATTTGAGAAATGTAGATATCGCTAATTAAAATGCAGGTATCTATATTATGATCGAAAATAGAGATGTCTGTATTTTTAAATACTAATATCTGCATTTCAGTAAGATATATATATATATATATATATATATAACTAAAATGTTTATTTAATTAACGAACAGGGAACCTATGCGATTCGCAACCTGGGACCATTCATGTGAATGTCGAAGTACTTTACCACTGCACCACACAGGACAGTATCAATGATTATCAAAATTAAAATACTTATTTGGTAGATGTTTCAGTGTAATTCGAAATAACTGAACTTCCCCGAAAAAAAAAAAAAAAAAAAAAAAAAAAAAAAATAAATAAATATCTTAATTTCGTGTGCCGTTGTTTTTACTTTACGTTTCTTTGGACTTGTATTAGACTTAGTTTTGTATTGTCGGTTGTTGCACTGACTGAGTTGGGAGCCTTTATGCGAGCCAAATTTTTATGTATTTCTGTATTTAGAGTAGCATCGGGACCCAGTGCTGTAACCCCCCGGTGGTTTATTCTACTGACCGTTCTAAGGCGGTGGTCCCGGTGTTAGTATTACTCTTTGTTGCTTTATGGTTTATTCTACGAGGCGATTTGTTTTATGTCTTACCTTGTGTCATTTTGTTCTTGTGTTTTTCAGTCCTTTTAGCATTACGATTACCTCGCATGGGGAAGAGAGAGCTAATCTTAGTGCTTTTCGTATGTTTGTTCGATTTGCGCTTGTTTGGTTTTGTCTGTTTTCTCTTCCTTTTGGTGTCTGGGAAGGGCTGCGGTTTGTGATTATGGCACTCCCTGGACTTTTCTCTTACCTTTTTTGTGTACATTTTTCTTTCTTTCGTTTCACAGCTTCGTCGTTTACAGACATCAGAATGCAACGCCTGCTCACCGTCTGCATCGCAGCAATGTATAAACCGATGAATGTTTACTATGAAGTAGCTGGAGATTCCCATGATTTACATTGCAATTTCAGAGTTCCCCGTGTGACTTAAAGGTCAGTAAGAACAATCATATAAATTATATTTTTTTTGCAGCAAGAAACAAAGAATGACTAAATTATGAGTGAATGGAATATTCTAAAAAATAAAAGGAGTTATATGTATTTTAAAATAAGGTCATGGTAGTTTTCATAGTCAGTGTTATTTTCTAATTAACGCAAACTTTCTATTAAACATATCCTTTATCTAAACTGGATTTTTTAAAATATAAAATAAAACAAAAGAATTTTGTTTTCGGGCGCATATGTTTTCAGTACGGTAGTTTTAGTACCAAATAGCAGATTAGGAAGACGTACAATTACTCGACTGGTAATCGTATGATTCAAACTAGTTTTTATCAACTAACACATATATGACATGCAAAATACTTTTATATCAATCTATAAAATTGTTATTATAAAATTTTATCCAAGCCGTAAAGAAAGAAAATTATACAAAATACCCCTCTTGAAAAACTCGAGCAAATCCCTGGATGAACATTCTCGTCGGCTAAAATTGTCAAATAGGCATTTCTGATGCACTAATTTAAGTTTGTTGCAAAAATATAAGAAAATAGCAAAACATACATGTAAAAAAAGTAAAAACAAATGTAAGTCAAAGTAAAGAATTGGAGGCTTTTGTCATATATTCTATATAGTGTGTGATGCGTCCGCAATTAATTTGTACCCGTGAGAGTTACCCGTATGTAGAGCGATGACGTCACGCCATATTTTTCCAATAATCCCAATAATACGTGGAAAATTCGACAAAGATTCAGTTACTTTATGTAGTTGAAACATTCGTGAAAGATTACCTCTCTCCTCCGGTCAGCGGCCATGACAAATCATGATTTAGGGCAAAATACGACACCCCCCCCTTCCCCCCACCTCCGTTAAACGGTCAAAAAACGACCGAGAAACGAAGATATTTTCTTGTTTGAAAATGAAAGTAGAAAACAAAATACCGCATGTCTTGTCTGCGGTTGGAAAGAAAAAAAAAATTTCTTTCTTTTTTCCTAATAAAAAAAAATCCAGATTCAGGTTAATATTAATGTTTCTAAAACGTGTAAGCTAGTCACATAGGCTTTAGGTACCACATTCTTAATTTTATTTTTTCACGAAGCGATCATGTTATCGAACAGGTAACCTTCATAAGGTCACCGCGTGTTCAGTCACATGATCGGAATTAAATGATAGCGCTTTGTCGTGACACTTACGACCACTCACTGTCAAACATTCCGATTATATCTGATTACGTTGGGTTTGGAGAATATGAATCATTTAAAGAAATCAGAAAAACTAAACAAATTTCTACAAAACTCACATCAAAATTATAAATGAGGGCATACTGCTGACGAATCAGTATCGAAGGGTCGGTAGTACTCCTTTATCTTTACTCTTTTCTCGAAATATCAGCCAATCTATTTATTTAGAATTATATTACATAATTAAGTTATTTTTTATTTTTATAAAATATTTTCACCATTTTTTATTTATTTAGTGTATTAGTATTTATTATATATGCAAACAGAAAACGCACAGGCCAACACGCGCATTTGAAAATGAAGAAACTTTACATCTTTCTCTTTTCTCTTACCTTTTTTCCTTACCCACAGATTAGGAGACTGCACCAAATACTGATAATTATTTACTTATAGATATCAGTGGGGGATGAACAATCTACCATCTGTCCGCTAGGAATTAAAGAGGCAATTTTGGACAAAGCTATTAGGTTAATTCCGTTTAAAATACATTACGGCCTGGAAACGTTACACCTAATAATTAATCATTAAAGTGGCCCCTAAAACTTAAGTGTTGGAGTGTCTGTCCCTCCGTACTTCCAATATGTTGATTACGAAGAAATGAAAAAAAACAAAACAAAACAAAAAAAAAAAACAAAAAAAAAACTGATGAAAGTTCATTACATATACAGTCTATATGTCTTGCGGATCAGTACCAGAAACATTCAGGGCTGCGTTCAGAAGAGCATGTTTCTCGCGATTGTTTTGCTCCTATTGGCGCTCGTACAGGAATCCAGGGCAAACATTTGCTACCACTTTGCACTTCAGAACGCAGCTCAGAATTTGCTGAAAAAAAAAAAGCAAAATGGCAGCAATTTTATTTAAGGGATGAACCATAAGTACAGCTTTAGGAGCCGGCCTCGATGGCTCAGTTGGATGCGCCGTCCGACTGGAGACCAGGAGGTTGCGGGTTCAACCCCCGCCGAGGTCGGCAACATTCTTTTGTTGGGATTGATCATGAAATATTTTCTACGGTCATTCTCTCCCTTCCGCTGATTCAAGAAGGGCAGTTTGTGGCGAAAGAATGTGCACAATACTGGTTAACCGCTTAGAGGACTAAGCCTGCCCAGTGAACGTGTGGTTAGGTAAACTGACCGCGCTCGACATGACCCCACTGGGTTGACTGGGCCGTAAAACCTCAACACAAACAAACAGCTTTAGGAGATTTTGTACTAACATTCAAATTTTAAATGCCTCTCTCTCTCTCTCTCTCTCTCTCTCTCTCTCTCTCTCTCTCTCTCTCTCTCTCTCTCTCTGTCTCTGTCTCTCTCTCTCTTATTAAAGCCATCGCAAATTCAAAACGACTAAACATCCTTTCATCTTGTCAATAATCCATCATTTAATAGCGGCGATCAATTCAAATCTTTCCAAAAAAGGTTAGAGAAAAGTCCAGGGAGTGCCACCATCACAAACCGCAGCCCTTCCCAGACCCCAAGAGGAAGAGGAATCCGACAAATCTAAACAAGCACAAACCGAACAAACGTACGAAAAGCACTAAGATTAGCTCTCTCTTCCCCAAGCGAGGTAATCGCAATACTAAAAGGACTGAAAAACACAAAAACAAAATGACACACGGAAAGACATACAAAAAATCGCCTCGTAGAATAAACCACAAAGCAACAAAGAGTAAGACTAACACCGGGATGACCGCCTTAGAACGGTCGGTAGAGCAAACCACCGGGGGGTTTAAAGCACTTTTACAGCTAGCTAACTTCACCCTGGGTCCCGATGCTACTCTTAATACAGAAATACATAAAAATTCGGTTCGCATAAAGGCTCCCAACTCAGTCAATGCATCAAAGCGAAAACATAAAAATCAAATTAATCACTATAATAAACAAAGACGAGTACTCATGGCTAATTCTACTGTATGCTAGAGTAAATGAAAACCAATAGTTGAACCACGGCGGGCCAAGCCAAAGACATATCGTCAAGCCCAAACCCACTGGTTAAAGTTTTACGAAGAGGCCGTCATTGAGTCTGAGGCTCGAACCGCCGTCGTGCAATTAAAGAGTGAAGCATAGCCATCAACAATGATTGGGTTGACAACTAGGCATGCAGTCTGCCGCATAATATCCAGGCTATAGCCAATTCTTTTATAACGGTTAATAAGTTTTCTGAATTGCTCCGAAAAGTTAGATTCACCTACAATTTTTCTAAATCTGTACACTAAGTCACCGTAAAATTCGGGTTCCGATATACCTTGTTGCAGAAGTGTTCTCAGACTGACGCTATATTTTTCTAACAAGGCACTGTGTCTGCGATAAAATTTCGAAAACGCCTTACGAAGTTTAAAATAACGATAGCCCTGCCTAAGAAGTTTGGCAGTAAGGGCTTTATTACGGTAGTTAAAGTCATTAAGATTTGAAGAAGCTCTGGCGAATCTTATAAGTTGAGATATGTATACCCCATATAAGGTACGCCGGGGGACATCGCCATCCAGAAAAGGGAAATTGACTATATCAAAATCAAAATCGTCCCGTTTATCATAAATTTTGGTGGAAACTGTACCATTAGATATACATAAATTCAAATCCCAAAAAGGTGCCTCGGTATCGGAAGAATTTGCTCTATTTAACTGGAGTTCTGTAGGGTATATCCGGTCCACCATTTGGTCAAAATAAATATTGTCAATATTTAATAAAACGTCAAAGTATCTTGAAGTTGAATTGAAAGCCTCAATAATGTCAGCCTGATTTTTACGTGAGAGAGACTTCATGAAATCTCTCTCATAACAAAAAAGAAACAAATCTGCAACAAGAGGAACACAATTAGTTCCCATCGGAATACCAATAGTTTGTCTATAAAGTTTAGTTCCAAATCTAATAAAAATATTATCCAAAAGATAAACAAGGGCATCACGACTTTTTGACACGACCATAAATTGTGATTATTATATACATCAGAAGTGAAAAAAAGCACATTCTCGTTGCAAGCCAAATATTGGGTATTCTTCCGAATAAACGTTCGGTTAATTAAATCAATAAGTTTATCTTTTATAAGATGATGAGGTAACGTAGTATACAGTGTAGAAAAAACCTATGTAGACAATTTAGAAGCCTGAAAGTTTTTAGATTTAATTTATTTAGAACATCATTAGAATTTTTAATTGACCAAAAATAGTTTTATTCCGTCCCTTTCGTAAACAGTATCATAGTATCTAATCCAATGTTTTTTAACAGCAGTAAGGCATGAAGTTAGCAGTTTGGACAAAACAGTAGTCGGTACAAGAACTAGAATTAGCAATGAAACGTGCTTTATAAGGTCGTTTATGAAGTTTCGGTAACCAATATAACGTTGGAAGTCTGTCTTGCTTTTCTTTAATACTCACTGCAAATTTAGCAGTAATATCGATAGAATGGGTATTGACAATAGATCTCTCGTCAGTAGAAATCCGTTCATATGTTTTGGTACTACCAAGTTCTTGTTTTAGAGTATTGATATAATAAAGTCGTCACACAACAACAACATTATTAGCAGCTTTATCAGCTGGAGCCAAAACATACTTCCTATGAAATCTTGGATACCTTGTTTCAAATATCGAAAAGATAATTTAGGCTTAGGGGGGGGGGGGGGGGGGGGGGGGGGGGGGGGTGGGGGGGGGGAGAAAGATCAAGGTTATTAGAATAAAATAACACACGTTCATATCAATGATCTTAAAAATCTTTAATTTCCAATTATTTAAAGCATTAGACCTCAACATGCTCTCGTTTACACCAACGCGTACAATAATCATTTAAGGCACTGGCAATTGTTTCTCGTCATTTATTGAAATCAATGTGGGCTGGGAATCTATATTTAGGTCCTTTTAATTTAACTGAACGGATTCGTGAATCAGTTATAATCTTCAAGTTACCAGTGACAATATGATGGTTGATAACAAAATTTAGAATCTTACAATCTCAAGAATCAGGGGGAAACTAGTTTCAATATCAAGATCAGAAACTAATTTATTGAAATTAAGTATAGTATTACGGATAGGTTTGTTATATTTATAACAAATAATAGGAGATTCCGTGTTTTTGAAATATGAAGGTATAGCTGATATAACATTATTATCTCGAAATATGCTAGGTAAAATCTATGAATTCAATACCTTTATTAATGAATGGAATTTTGATGAAGTGTCTAATGTGGTTAACTTCAGAATCAATGTAAGGACGAAGAGCATGTTGAGTACAACATCTAGTAAGGAGAGCTGCTTCATATAAATTATGTTTTTCTATCATAAAATTTATTCGCCTCATCATCTAACTTACGTAATGAAAGAAACAGACAGTGAAGCTAGTTTAGAAAAGCATTTTGATGAAAGAGAATACTTAAATCAAAAAGAGATAAAAACAGTTTTATGGTTTTTCGTTTAAAATTGCCATTTTTGCGCTTACCCATGGATCGTTACAGGTAGAAGATCGTCACATTAATCCATTATATTTATTTTAATACATTATTTACATTTCTCTAAAAAAAAAACAAAACAAAAAAAAAAAAAAAAAAAAAAAAACAAACAAAAAAAAAAAAAAAAAAAACAAAAAAAAACGAATTTAACTGGTGTAAATGACTACTTGTTTATTGTTATATTTTTACCTTTTTCTTTCTTTCTATCTTTCTTAGATTAAAATGTACAAAATGTTAATTTATTTGGATTTCTTATCTTATCTTATCTTTTGTGTTATATTTGGAAGTGTTTCTTTCTTTCTTCCTTCCTTTCTTTTTTTCTCTTTCTAGATTTCCTTTGAAATTAATCGAATTTAGTGTCAGAACAAATTGATCAAAATGAGAAGACCAAGATGAGTACAAGTTGACCAGGTGAGGACAAATTAACCTAAGAAAATGTTGATGAGTACGAGTTGGCCGAAAAATGAGAGCGAATTGACTTAAGCACGATTGAGTTAAGTACGAACTGACATTAATACCGTTTAAGCCACCAGCCCAAGTAGTATTCTACTCACCGTTCCATCTCTTGCAGTTCTTCTTTGTTTGTGTGCCGGTAATATGTGGCGTTTTTGTTTTATCATTCATCTCTCCCTGTTTTTTGTGCCTCATTATTGCATAAAAAGCAATGTGGCACGTTATTAACAGCCGTGCATTAACCGGCGAAAAGCCATGTATTAACAAGGCAATTCACGCGCTGTTAATGCACGGCTACGCAACTTTCAATATGATCGTACCGGGGCCACAGATTTGCTGCCGTTACGAGATGTGTACTACCCGGCCCTAGAACGAGCATAGTTCGTGAAAATTACGTTCGCGAGACATCTGTGAAAAAGCGAAACAAAATAGTGCAAAAAATAACGCGAAATGTAGCAAATGTTTTCAGTTTTTATGCAATAATAGCGATCGAACATGGTTTTTCAATGCATTAATATTCGTCAGGTCCCTTGGGAATTGTTGAAAATCGGCCTCGGTTTTCAACACCTCCCACGGGACCTGGCGAATGTTAATGTATGAAAAACCACGTTTGATCGCTATAGTGAGGCCGTGCTTCATGATTGTGTTATTTCCTGGGTATCTTAGCTTGTATTTAGACAGTACATTCAAATTTTCTCCTTCACAGAAAACATTACTTGACACATTGTGTGCAAAGGTCATAATTTAAATTAAAATGGCTAGCTTAACTTTCTTTGAAAAATAAGAAAACTAGCGTTATTTTCTTTTTTCTGATGCCAACAGAGTCCTAAAGCTTTAAAGACACTTTTTGGATTGCATAACATCCTAATGACCATAAGGAGATTTAGATAAGAAATTCTTGGTGACTTTGGCCACCCTTACAGGTAGGGGCCTGATAAGGGGAAATTAGAGTTGATATCAGTTTATAATGAAGGCATAGAAACAGATAAGTTGAGGAATTTGGTGATAATTTGATAATTTTTTCTGTTTATTCAATAAAATATAGCTGGTTGTTATTCAGTAGAATTGCCTCTCCCAGGCAGTTCTAATGAATACCCACAACATGTTTTATGGAGAAATACAGATATTAATGCCTATATGCTAATTTATCATCAAATGCACTCTTTATCTGTTTCTTTGGATCAAATACAGAAAATTAGTAAGATAGATAGTATTTTATTTATTTATTTATTTAAAAAAGAGAAGCTTTATAGAATAAAATATACATTTTAAATTGTCTAAGAACTTTCTGACATGGAAAAATAAGAAAAATATCAATACTTTGAAAAAACACCTTATAGGCTCTTGAGGAAAACTTTCTGATAATTCCATTATGTTTTACTTCCATGAATAAATATTATTTAGTATTCCTTTGTTCTTCTTTCCTAGTGAACTCTCATAATTAGTCTGAAGACAAAATATTTGCAGATTCAATTTGATTGAAACTGAAATATTTAGTTTTCAGGCAGATATAATTGTACAGTGTTCTTATTTACTTTAGAAAATAAATAAATAAATACATAAAAATTTCTATTTTATATTTCTATTTCAGTTTATTTCTATGCAAGAAAAAACAACACTTTTGTATTTTGGAAAAAAAAACTAATAAAAATAAATAAATAAAAATAAATAAATAAAGTGCTACAATACAAATAAACAAATTAAATGCAAAATTTTCAAATGAATTTATTTAGTTCTAATATAACATTTTGAATACTGCTCAATTACATGAATTAACCCTTAAAGGGCCCCACCTTAGGAGACTTAACATCCTTATAATGACTTCATAATCACTTAGATAAGATAAGCCTTTGATGTGCGCTGTGTTATCAGGACTGTATATTGGGGGTGATCATGAACTGGGGTCTAGCCAAAGAAGGAAAAAAATGTGTCTTTAAGTGTATACGAGACAAACACTAAATGAAATGTTTATCTGTAATGTAAAGAAAAAACAAGACATGTGGACATGGCAATTCCCCGCTCTCGCCGGTGCATACTTTTACCATGAAAATGGCTACCACACCTCCCTTCAACGACCTTGCCTTTTGGCGAGAGAGGGATAGGGATGTTGGGGGATGAACTTATGCTCCAGACAGTGTATATAAAAAGGTTATTACCATATCCCCCTTCAACACAGCCTTACCCTTTGGCAAGAGGCGCGGTGGGGGGCGCGGGGGGGGGGGGGGCGGCGCGGGGGGAAGGGAGTGGAACGGGGGAGGCGAAGAAGGTCTAAACAATGCATATCCTTTCAATGTCCTTTATCTCTATGTATAATTATAAAATGAAGCAAGAAAGATTTGTGATTCTTAGACATTGCACTTCACCTGGATGTCCTCTACCTTTGTATGCAATTCGAATTAATTTTCTTCAACACTTTTGAAGTTATGCCCCGGACAAAAAATTTAATAAAAGGAAATGATTAAAAAGTAAGCAAGGTAGAGTTAAGGTTCTTGTATACTGCACTTTATCTAAACTTCATTTTATGACGTTTCATCAAAGCCCCTTGAATAATTTTGGATTTATGCTCCTATTAAAAATGTGATGAACGGACGGACGCACGGACACACGGACGGACGGAGACCATTACCATACCTAATCGTCCCATGCGCATTCGCAGACGGATAATTAAACTAAAAAGAATGGCGAAGAGACAGTTGTTGTGAATTTTATAAATATCAATAATAAATTAGTACAAACATTTCTTCGAACAGAACGTTCACATCAGCCCTACAATCATCTACAAACTACTTTAATCAAAAACGAAGACTAGATAACTTGCTTATTTCGCCCCATAATATATATAATGTAGATACTAATCAGAGTAATCAACTGCCCTCTATAGTTTATTTTTGGTAAAACAAGAAAAAAAGATTTATCTGCATACCACCTTATCTAGATCGATGATGTTTTATTGTTATTATTATTATTTATTATTATTATTATCATTATTATTAGTAGTAGTAGAAGTAGTAGTACTAGTAGTAGTAGTAGTATTACCACATATTTATCTTTAATTATTAGCATACAATCGTATTCAATTTCTTATTATTCTACGCAAAACCAATACTGACACAGGAAAATATGTCACATTTGTCACAAGTTGGCAGTCGTGCGACACAATCTCATTAGAAACTTTTCAAAATTTCGAAATTTTATGGTCATCAGTGTGTCTGGGCTTTCCAATTTTGTACAATAAATGTTTTCTGTTTTGTCATCAAGACCGTTGCTTGCAAAGTTAGCAACAGGGTCTATTTTCAAACAAAATCTAGTAGAAAAAGAAGTAATGGGATCAAGCAATAAAAGTGAAATATTTACCTCAGTGTCGATTTCTCTTTTTTCTCGCTTCAAGACAATTTTAGAATATGCTAACTTCTGGTCAATCCTATTATTTTGTTCAATCACTTCATTCCCTGTGAGTGAAATAACGTATAATTTCCTGTCAGATTATCAGGTAGCAGGGCACGCTCTATTCACTGATTTGATTAACTCTATCAAATCATTCTGCATCCACCTTCAAACCAAGTACGTCACTTCGTAAGCGCTATATCTAAAATCCAATTCTCATTTGTCTGCAGTCTACAGGCTCTGTTAATATTTCTACACATCCATTGTAATAAGCTGCTTTTGTTACTTTAGTCTTTTCTCTTGCGTATTTGTTTGCTTTACGCATTTATGCTTGAAAGCAAATAAATGAAAAAAAAAAAAGCTGAATGTGATGAATGTATTTTCAACAGTCTACAAGGCAGTGTGTGGTCTTTCTAAAGCGGTGGTTCGGATAGTATTTGTTCTTTGTAGCCTCTGGCTGTGGAGTTATGGTTTTAGTCCTGTATTTGTTCTTTTTTTTAGCTTTGTTATCTCCTCACTTAAAAAGGAGGGAGTTGGTGTCTTGGTTAGTCGTTTTGTCATAAGTTCTATATGACCCCTGAACACACACGCACACACATACATGCACACACACATAGAATGTATGAATGGACAGGAACAATCCAGAGAAGATCCAGATTAGACTGTGCGGATGCACAGGTTGATCTTGACCTTCGCTATTCGAATGCAATAAGAGCTCATCATTACACGCGTTAAAGACTTTTTTGTATTAACATTTAGCACGTTGGGTAAATATTTCAGCAGACAGTATTTTGAAATATTTTCCTTATTTCCCCCAGAAAACAGAATTCGACATTTCATGCAAGCTGTCTCCTTGACTGAATCCTATTTTCTTGGAAAAAATAAGAAAAATCACAGCAATTCGTTGACTGCTGAATCTGCCCATGGTGTTGTTATTGTAAAACAGCATAAGAATGTTCACATCGCGGCGATTTAGATGAAAAAAAGAAAGGGGAAAAAACACGCACAGAGATGAGTAAAAACTAGGCTGTTACAGGGATCAAAACTCGCGAGGGCGTAGGCAGTATTCAAAAAAAAAAAAAAAAAAAAAAAAAAAAAAAAAGATAAAAATTAAGTCGTTATTACTGCAATTAACAGCTCATCTATCGACTTTACCGTGTTGCTGCTATTGTTTCGTAGAAATAAATGAACGCGAAACAGAATCTACAATAACAAACGAATAATACGAGGGTCGTGCAAAAAGTTCTGTCACTAATAGGTTTCCTTGGTTTCATCCCAGGTATATTTTAAAATGCTTCACTGCACTTGAATGGTGTGTTAAATAGCTAACGATACCCGTTTATTTCGTGCAAATTGCTTTCCAAATGACCGAATTATTTCAAATTGAAATAGATGCAGTCATATACACTGACCAATTTACTTGTTACATTGGAACATGGACCAGAAGACTGAAATACGTAGACATATCAAATGTCATATTAGGTTTAATATAGATTCAAAGCAGATATTTAATGAATTGTGTGGTATATATGGACCTCAGACCATTTCAATGCGCACAGGTTTTAGGTGGGGTAAAGCTTTTAAAGCTGGGAAATTTTATGTTGAAGATGATACCCGTCCTGGAAGGCCTAAAACCTCTGTTACCAAGGCTAACATCGCTGCTGTAAAGATTGTGGTCGAACAGGATGCGCGATTGTCTGTCAAAGATATAGCTAGTTGTACTGGCATATCAGAAGGCAGTGTGCAAACAATTCTGAAAAAGCGTTTGGACCTGAGAAAGGTTTGCGCTAGGTGGGTACCTCATTTGCTCACTGAGGAGCAAAAACACAACGCCTTAAATGTGCCCGGAAACTTTTGAAAACATACAAAGGCTGTAATAGTCGGGTTATTTCTAACTTGCTAACAGGTGATGAAACCTGGGTGCACATGTTTGAGCCACAAAGAAGGGCTGATAATAAGCAGTGGAAGCGAAAAGATCAAAAACGCCCATGTATTGCCAAGAGAACCATAAGTTCAAAAAAGATGTTGTACGCAATTTTCTTTAATTCAAGTGGGCCAATCGTTCAAGTGCCTTGTCCATCTGGTCATACAGTCACTGGCCGATTCTACAAGAATTCTGTACTGAAGAAAGTGAAAGAGTTTTACAATAAGAAATGACCAAGTAAAGGATGGTCAGGAGTCCACCTTTTACATGACAACGCCTCCTCTCATGTGTGAGGTTATTAAGTCTTTTTTGGCTTCTGAAAAGGTGAAAGTTTTTAACCATCCACCTTATTCACCTGACCTGAGTCCCTGTGACTTCTTTTTATTTCCAAGGCTTAAAAAATGCTTTCCGAAAATAAGTATACGTCTAGAAGTTCTCTTGGCAGCGCTATTTATCAGTGTCTCCAACAGATACCAAAAGAAGACTATTTATCTGCTTTTCGCGACTGGTTAAAAAGGTTACAAAATGTGTTTCAGTAAAGAGGGAATACTTTGAAGGTTTATAATAAAAAAATGTTTGATAAAACGTAGCACTGTAGTAATCACTGAAGTAATCCGAACCCAGTGACAGAACTTTTTGCAGGACCCTCGTAATATATCATTTCATCACTCCAGTGTATTGGCGTGCTGTTGTGTCTAGTTAGGTCACCCGCTAATCATGAGTCGCATGTAAATCAGGATTACTAAAACTGGACAGGTTTTTCCAAGATAAATTGACTCAAATGCAAGAGTTCTAGATGTGCTGTAAAAAAAAAGTACGGCAAGATTAAAATGAGACAATAAGACAATGACGTCTGCGTAGGTTCCCGTTATAAACGACGATCGGATTTTATTTTTAGCAGAAGATATACATATTGTTCACTACAGTAAGTAAGCGATTCTATGGTGTAAGACCTACCGTTTTATAAACTCGGTGTCCATGGTTCGAACCGCAATTAAAGCAGATTTTTATGTTAAAAATTCTGTTTTATTTTAGTATAAAAGTCTTTGCTATTATCATTATTATTTTAGGAGTTTCAATTCTCTTTTGTTTTTGTTTTCGTTTTTTGTTTTTTGTTTTTTTCCTTTCTTCATCTTTATTAAATACATTTTAAAACAATTGACCATTTCAAACAATACAATCTATTCAGTGAAACGCCTCTGATTAACTCGCTGTGTCGGTGCCACTGCCCTTTTCAGCTATGTCAGTGCCACTGTCATCAGAGCCCGACATATGCATATAGATCACAAAACGTTCACCCTGCTCCCCAGTGTCGAGATCTGTGCTTTTCGCGTATATAGATCTATCATCTCCACATCGTCGCAGGCCTCATGTCACAGGCTTGTCTCAATCTGTCCACCCTAAACCACGCAAAGGCTTTCTCAGTAATTTCTATCACGTCATTGAATCTGATGATGATGATGATGATAATGAAGAAGAGGAGGAGGAGGAGAAGGAGGGGGAGGTTGAGGAGTTAGGTTTAACAATGATTCAATCTATGAGGGTCATTTGCATCAAAAATGGTATATTAACTTTGTTTGGTATTGAAACGGCCAAAACGTTATGTTATATCATTAAATCTGAAACAGCATAATACATATAGGAGTTTAAGAGCAAAATAAACTTCGAAACTTCTTTAAAAATTAAGTTTGTATAGAGACCTATTTGAGGTATGTAGTTTCTACGTATAATGAAACTAGCGGCCAGTCAAAAATAATTCCATGTGGTCTTAAAGATAGGTCATTGCTTAATGCAGGATGGGAATAACGCAGAAAGTTCCTCTTGTAGCTTTCTGGTATTACATTCAGTCTGCATTAAGAAACTACCTGCCTCCACAGAATCCAAAGCTTGCTAAAGAGTGTCTGTTCTGTTTAGAGCGGTTTTACTTGGAAGAAAGGAAGAAAGCTATCTATAAATGTATATCGATTACTGGCCGAATTATATTATATACCTGAATGTTACATATTGAGTCACATACTTCTTTATATCGCATAAAAATAAGCCAAGACAATAAAAAATTTCACCAGCTTCTGCTGAGAGTTGAATCCAGGACCCTGTGATTGAAAATTTACCGTTATGTCTATTAGACAAACCGGGTAACTGTCACTTACTTAATACATTCGTATCTGTTGGTTTACCGCAGTGTACGACTAATTTTGTCATTCGGAAACCGATGCTTACCGAATAGAGTTTACGGAATATGCTAATGTCTCAGTTTAATGTTGCCGTACTATACAGAGCAGCAAAATTGACCTGACGCTTTGACTTTTACATTTAATATTTATAATAATACGTCTGCTGTACACTTTAGCATAACTGCAAGTAAATCCTACATTCCACGTGGAACACAAAGTTGCTCACTCAGGGTAAAAGTAAAACTGTGTCCCGTTACCCGAAGCTTCTGGTTACAAGCTGTATTACATCAAATAGCCAACAGCTGTTATCAGACATCAGAGCTCGCCTGAATCCTGAATAGGAGCCTTAAGCTCATAGGCAGAGAGAGAGAGAGAGAGAGAGAGAGAGAGAGACAGAGACAGAGAGTGTGTGTGTGTGTGTCAAGGGGAAGGAAAAAGCACATGGCCCGACCGGGACTCGAACCCAGGACCTCTCGCATACCGTGCGAGCACTCTAGCCAACTGAGCTACCGAGCCACACGGTCGACCTGCGAGAATTTCCCTCTGCTTAAATAGTTTCGTCCCCGAATCTGCTCGGAACCATGCCGGTACCAACGAGACAGTCCCTTTTGCTGTTCTCAGCCCAAGCATGGACCCACACTGAGCCACCAAATGTCACGGGAATGGGTATTTGGGGCGGGGCGTGTTGTTTAGTGAGGTGTACAGGAATTCACGAGACTTTATGAACGCTGGCGGAAAAAAGCGGGTTTCCCTGACACAGGTCTTTCTCGGGGTCTACACTACGCTACAAACTAGAGGACTTTCTACACTAACTAAATAGACCAAGTGTGTCCTCGATGTGTGATGATTTGATGAGAAAAAGGTGAAATGAATGATTCATGATCATGATTCTATATTTTGAACTGTCAAACTGGCTAAACAGCTGTTTGATGTATGAATGTTAACAAATCGAACGATATGTCAATGTACCGCGGTCTGAGAGAGTAAAGTGATGAGAACGGAATTTCTACATCTCTGCTATGCAACGCAGTACACAGACACACAGTTTGACTGATTTACAGACAGGAATAAACAGACATCTACTTGAAAACAAAAGGTGATGGCAAGGGAATAAAGTCGTACCTCTACAACACATATATCCAAATAATCCTATAAATCCTCATGGAAAAAAATACACATAATTAAAATCCTACAAGCACAAAATAAAAAATAATGAATACCCAGTATATTCACCACGGCACTGATGTTACTTTACGCGAAATCACTAGTCATTCTCCAGCGTTGATTGTGGAACAGTGTTAGTATCTTGGGCCCAAAGATGATCGCGCGAATAACACGGAGCTATAGCATATATGCACAAGGAGGTTTTACTTCCTGAAGTCCCGAAAGTTGTAGGGATCACAGTTGGCACTAGTGCTAATCAATCACTGCAGCAGCGAGATCTCGAAACCCATCGTCTGGAACGTCAACGTCAGATGCTTGTAACTTCAACCGGAACTGGCCACCACTGTTCTAGGGCAGTTTCTTGGGTTACCATAGAAACCGTCTAGAGTAAATACAAGGGTTCATAAAGAAGGACAGGCCCTGTAAATACAATGAATAAATGTATTTAATAACGATTCCGATGACAATGTACAATAACGAATGTGTCAATGGCAATGGTATAATGCGTAATGCCAAAAATATGAAACATTTAAGAAACAACTTGAACAAGAGTTACTTCCCTTGACATCTGTACTTTTCAACAGATAAACAATGATGTGAATTTATGCTAATAAAACCTCAGGAATAAAGTATTCCTAGCATATTTTGTCATGAGAACATTCCATAACAAACGTTCAAATAAAAGATGAAATGACTAACCTGTAAAAACAATGAATAAATGTTAATAACGATTCCGATGACAATGTACAATAACGAATGTATCAATGGCAATGGTATAATGCGTAATCAGATGACACACTACACGGTTGAGTACAGCTGGGCATATACTACAACCTTTCCGAATGTTACTAAACTATTACAAGTGCAACTACAACTATGGGAACCTGTGTCAGAACCTGTGTCAGGTAAAGGAATGGGAAAACATGGGAATGGCTAGGAATGAATAAATAAGACCGAGACATTAAAAATGAAACAATCTTTTATTACATCCTATGACATATGTGTGTGTGTGTGTGTGTGTGTGTGTTTGTGTGTGTGTGTGTGTGTGTGTGTGTGTGTGTCAGGGAGCGGGGGTGTGGGGGTAATGGGAAATAAATCATACTTTTGACCTTTAGCTATCATTATACCAAATATAAACCAAATCCATTATTTGATCTGGAAAATATGAGTTGTTCAATTTTTTACATAAAAGTTCCATAAAAGTTCCAAGTCCATGAGCTTGATCTTAAGGTCATTGGCAAGGACAAGGGATATTGTTGAATTAAACTATTGGACCTATATCTACCACCATATCAAATATAAACCAAATCCATTATGCAGTTTATAAAATATGAGGTTTTAAAAAAATAACATTGTGCCGTCGCCGACGCCAGGGTAGTGCAACAGTTAATCCTAGTCTTCGTCCAGGCCAGCTAAACATTGAAACCAGAAGTCACAGGTAACCGGACCAGGTTATTTTATAACTAATACGTTGATGCAGTGAATATAGTATCATTATAAATATTATAATCAAAATGTCATCGTCTCAGATCAAGTTCGTCGACATTTAAGTACAGATAGGTGTATTTTTTTCTCTCGAAGTGATGGTCATTTGATGTTAACAAATTGGCTTTCCAACTATAGATTGCTTGAACAGAGAATCATTATTATAGTTACACATTAGTTACATTGCTATCATTTTCTCAAATATAGATCATACAGAACAAATTATTAGCAAAGTTTAAGTGACTCTCCACTTTCGTTGTATAGCCAATACACAGGTTGGGATGTCTGAACCCATGCGATGTTCAAATAGATGAACGAATATAGCCAAATCTAAAAGAAAATAAAACTGCTTTTTGCTATTTACTGCTCAAACTCAGACTCGCGTTGTTGAGTAATCCGGTGTTTGAGTCTTTTTATGATAGCCACAGTAATCACGGTGTGTAACTGTATTAGATTGATTAGGCAGTGGTTCTGTTATTCCTCTTCCTAAACACACCCGTCTACAATATTAACCTGTTACGTATATCAATTTCTTCGATTGTTTGCATGCATTAATAATATGTGTACATGCATAAATCATAATGCTCCACTGGGCAATTTATTTGTGTATCGTTTGCGGTCAGCTTTTGTTATCAAGCTGCTAGATCCTATGCGGTAGCCTTAAAACTTAGACACTCTGTGGTTGGCATTATCACCTTCATCGCCATCTCAAAGGCTTTGACCTTTTATCTAGTTTTAAATTGCTAATCATTATGTCTCTATTACTTTTGAAATGTGGTGACATTAAACTGAATTCTTATCAGATTTAGAAGCCCCAGCCACATCTAGCAGTAATGTGTGAGTTTTTAGCTCACTTGCACGAAGTGGCAAGATCAACTATTGTTATCACCCTATGTGCATCCTACGCGCGTCGTGCGTCGTTAACATTTATCTTGTTAACACTCTAGAGGCAACAGTTTTGCTTCAATCTTCATACAACTATACCAGATTGTTGGTCTTGCTGATATCTCGGTCATATTTAAATATGGGTCATGTCAGGTCAAAAACTAGGTCACTAGGTCAAATTTCTTTAAAACCTCGTTAACACTCCAGAGGCCTAAGGTTTTGCGTTAATCTTCATGAAACTATACTAGAATGTTTGTCTTGAAGTGCCAAGGTCAACTTTGTCCGTCCTATGCGCGTCGTGCGTCGTTAACATTTATCTTGTTAACACTCTAGAGGCAACAGTTTTGCTTCAATCTTCATAAAAGTACACCAAATTTGAATATGGGTCATGTCAGGTAAAAAGCTAGGTCACTAAGTCAAATTTCTTTAAAACCTCGTTAACACTCCAGAGGCCCCAGTTTTGCTTTAATCTTCATGAAACTATACTAGAATGATGATATCTTGGTTAAGTTTGAATGTTGGTTATGTCAGGTCAAAAACTAGGTCACTAAGTCAAATTGCTTTAAAATCTGGAAGCCATATTTTTGCTTTAATCTTCATGAAACAGTACCAGGATGTTTGTCTTGATAATATATCGGTCAAGTTTAAATATGGGGTCATGTCGAATAAAAAACTAGGTCACTAGGTCAGAGTTGTACAAAACCTCTAGATGCCCCAGTTTTTCTTCAAACTTTACAATTTTTTACCATAATGTTTGTATTGGTAATATCTCGATCACGTTTGAATATGAGTCATATCGGGTCAAAATGTAGGTCACTGGGTCAATTAGTTTAAAAACCTTGTTCACCCTCTTTAGGTCACAGTTTTACTTTACCAGAGTTTGTTTTGATGATATCTTGGTCAAGTTCGAATATGGGTTATGTTGGGTTAAAATGTAGGTCACTAGGTCAGAGTTGTTTAAAACCTTGTTCACCTTGTAGAGGCCTAAGTTTTGCTTCAATCTAAATAAATGTTTACCAGAATGTTTGTCTTGATCTTAATCAAGTTTAAAATTAGGTCATGTTGGGTCAAAAACTAGGTCACTAGGTTGAATTTCTACATTCTAGTCCATGGTTTTTCTTCAATCTTCATGAAACTTTACCAGAATATTTGACTCGGTGATATCTCGGTCAAGTTCGAATATGGTTTATATTGGATCAAAAACTAGGTCACATTGTCAAATTCCTTTAAAACCTTTTTCACCCTCTAGAGGCCACATTTTTACTTAACTCTTCAAAGTACCAAAATGTTTGTCTTGATGATATCTTGGTCAAGTTGGAATGTGGGTTACGTTGGGTCAAAAACTAGGTCAGTAGGTCAGTTTTCTATGTAACCTTGTTCACCCTCTCTAGAGGCCACAGTTTTGCTTTAGTCTTCATGAAACTTTACCAGAAAATTGTTTTTTATGATATCTTGGTCAAGTTTGAATATGGATTATTTGGTCAAAAACTAGGTCACTAGGTCAGATTTCTTTAAAATCTTTTTCACGCTCTGGAGGCCCCAGTTTTTCTTAAATCTTTATGAAACTTTATCAGAATGTTTGCCTTTATGATATCTTATTTAAATAATCATCATGAATTTTGTTCAAAATGTTTGCCTTGATGATTTCTAAGTCAGCTTGAAACTGGGTCACATGGGGTCAAAACTAGGCTACCGGGCCAAATCAAAGAAAAAAAATGTTAACCCTCTACAGGTCTCATTTTTGAAGTAATAATCATAAATCTTGATCAAAATGTTTGTCTTGACGATTTCTAAGTCGACTTTGAAACTGGGTCTTTTGTGTCAGAAACTAGGTTAAATCATAGGAAAACATTGTAAACACTCTGGAGGTTACATTTTTTTAAGTTATCATCAAGAATCTTGCTCAAAATATTGTCATGAAGATTTCTAGGTCAGGTTCAAACTGCATCACTTGGGGTGAATAACTAGGTAATCGGGCCAAATCAAACGAAAACCTTGTTAACACTCTAGAGGTCAAATTTGTTTGGAGTGATAATCATGAATCTTGCTCAAAATGATGATTTTTTAGGTCAAGTTCAAAACTTGGTCACTTGGAGTAAAAAACTAGGTCACCAGGCCAAGTTAAAGGAAATCCTTGTTAACACTCTAGAGTTCACATTTTTGAAATGATGATCATGAATCTTGCTCAAAATGTTTGTCTTGATGACCTCTGGGTCAAGTTTGGAAGTGGATTCCTTATGAACTATATTTCATTATCCAGTGACTTTCTTAAGTTTTTTTTCCCGTTTAAGTCAGTTTCCCAGTAACTATTGGTCCTACAGCAGTGGTACTTGGCACTTGCATACATTGTAGCATGGCATCATCCATATTTGACCTTGACCTATATTTCACGGTCCACTGACGTTATAAAGTTTTTCGTTTAAGTCAGTTTCTCAGTACTTAGCACATGCAGCGAACCATATTTGGCCTTGACCTATATTCCATGGTCCAGTGTCTTACTTGTTAATATAATCGCCATGAATCTCGGTCAGAATGTTTCCTTTGACCATTTCTAGGTCAGATTCTGTAAGTGCTATGTTATTGAGGTGAGCGATACAGGGCCAGGCCTCTTGTGTGTGTGTGTGTGTGTGTGTGTTTTCAAAAATAGATACAGGGCCAGGCCCTCTCGTTTGTGTGTGTGTGTGTGTGTGTGTATGTGTGTGTGTGTGTGTGTAGTGTGTGTGTGTGTGTGTGTGTGTGTGTGTGTGTGTGTGTGTGTGTGTGTGTGTGTGTGTGTTTTCAAAAATAGAATAATACAAAATGTTTTTATATTAATACATTTTAATGTCAATGTCTGTCAAACAAACATATTCCTCAAAAATAGGCATTATATTATCCAATAAAGGTTTATCCAATAAATTGATATCACGGCAGAACTAAGAGCGAGGGTTGTGGCCCAATTAGGTTTTAGTGACTGTTCCAAGGCGGTGCTTTTACTGTGGTTTACTATTTCTGTCATTGTATGTCTTTGCATGTATGTCCTGGTGAATTTTTTTATTTTGGATAGCCGTTTGGCCATGTTTTTTTTCTTTTTCTTTTTTGGAACGGAACTGTCCTTTTTGCTTTCTGCTTGTGGTGTTTTGATTGTGGCGCCGTTACTTTAAGTACGTCCTTCTTTCCCTTTTGTGTCTTGGACGGAAGTTGTTAGGTAAATGTATCGATTCTTGATCATTGCCTTCCTTTGTATTAATAAATTGATATATTGTATTAATACAATCATAGAATGTGGTACCTGGCAGCCTATAAAATTTCAGTTAATTTCTTGTTCTTGAACTGGATCAGTTTTCATCCAGTTCCAAAACAAGAGACTAACTGAAATTTTACAGGCTGTAAGATGCCACATTTTATTATCGTATTTATACCATATATCAATTTATTAAACCGTTCTTGGATAAAAATGTCTATTTTGGAGGAATGATGAGGCTTTAACAGAACCCTGGCTAGACAAAAATATTGCTGATGATCATGTACAATATAGTAGTTCAATGTGTTTAGATGAGACCGTTTTGGTGGGCCAAGGCGGGTATGCGTTTCATGTGAATAACGATTTGTATTCTAGGCGTAGAGAGAAGATCTCGAAATGCTCCATGTTCAGGGCAAGTGGGTTGAGGTCGCAGTTCGTCATAAGTAAGTACTCAGTGCTACTTTCTCTCGAGCTACAAGTCTTCTAATCATGTGGAGGCAGCTATAGATAATTAACACGTTTTCAAACGTTACAACATGGGTATTCTGTAGCCGTCTTTGATTGCACGATATAGGGTCGGTCCTCAGACTAAATGACGGCTCCTCAATCAGTTTCAGGTAGTTGGCGCCTGATTATCAATGTCTGTGGTCGGGTCCATTGTGGCCCTGTTTGTAGTTTTCTAGTTTAAGCAATATATATTACTTCTTTGCTGTGTAACTACAAATATACATTCATTAGCAACAACTGATTCTAGAAAGAGGATCTGGTTGAAAGCTTTCAAGCTTATAGTCCATTTCATCCCACGCACACGAACAAACATTCAAGATACAACATGAAAATAGATCAAATATAATTTAAACATTTTGCTATTTCGAAACGGTATTGAAACAACGCGCTTTTTCAATCTAATAGGAAATCATATTGTGATTGGATTAGATATGTGGTTCGCTATGTAGCGTCTGTTACATGACACGTATGTAGCAACCTCTCATCACGATGTCTATGTAATTATGACCCCCTCAAACCCTACTTTTATATAGAAAAAAGGGAAAATTAGGAAAGTTGAAAATAACTCAAATTTTATGCATTATGTTAAAGACCATAATAAAAATTCTGAGTTTATTACATTACACATTTGGTGTTACAGTCAACGCCTAATGCAGTAACGTCAATTCTAACACAGCGCGCCTATACAGACAATTGAGAAAACCCGTGGCTTATTCTGCAACAAATCACTGGGCGGAAGCGCGCGACACTATCTAGCGCCGTTCCAACGTCATTTTGAGACTTTGCTGACGTCAATCTTTGTTTTGCCGACGTTAGACGGTGTAAAGTTTTTCTCGCGTCAACAACTTAAGAAATGCATGTAAACATCAGCGTTACAGTCAAAACTGTTGGCAGGATTTCTTTAAACGATGGCGGAAAGTTTGAAGAATCTGAAGGATACGATTACTTTTTCGTCGTTTTTCTATGTGTTGGAATCGAAATAGTCAGCTTTTGTGAATGATTTGTTGCGTAATAAATCACAGTTTGTCGATCAGTTGTAAGTAGATAAATCATTCGGGCTTCGAGCTCGTGATTTGATCTACTTTACAACTGACCTCCAAACAGTGATTTATTACTCAACAAATCATTGCTAGAGCTGATCCATTTCTTTAAATGTAGTAAATTGACGTTGTTTTATGACAAGATGATATCTATGCCTCATGTAAAATCCTTAATATGAGTGGTGGGGGATGGGGATAGGGGCGGGTCTGGGAAGACGGGGATAGGTAAAGGAGGAAAGGTTGCATTTCGTTAAACACCCCAAAGCAACATAAATCGAAGGCATCCTGTTATTCACGATGTTATAAAAAATCTTGGTTTATTTGATTAGGTGTAATAACATTTGGCGTTACACTCAATCTCCAAATGTACTAAACTGTTTGTTCTTTGACACGATGAAATCTTGAATGAAAAATATACTCTATATTAGATTCTATCTCTATTTTTTGGGAGTAGAGTTGGGTGCAGGGTCTGGAGAGACGGGAAATCGGATCATAATTAAAGACAATTAAAAAGTTCTAGGTTTACAACATTAGATGATAACGCCAAATGGTATATAAAATTTGATCTATGAACAGATGACAACTCAAAAGAGAAACAGAATGTGCCTCATATTATATCTCTAATATGTAGGGGTGTGGGGTCTGGGAAGACGCGGGGGCGGGATGGGTGAACGGCGATAGGCGGCAATAAGTGAAAGACGCCAAGGCAACACAAATAGTAAGCATCATGCCATTCAAGACCATATGAAAAAAATCTTGGTTTATTAAACTGATTTTGTTCTATGACAAACTGAAATGTCAAAAGAAAAAGTATGTCTCATAATATCCCAAATTTTGGGGTGGATGTCTGTTAAGATGGAGGATTGGTAAAGGGGGAAAAGCTGCAATTCGTGGAAGACGCCGAGGCAATAGAAATCGTAAGCATCATATTATTGAAGACCACATGAAAAAAATCTTGGTTTTTTTGACTTCAGTACCCAATTTCGTAAAATCATTCTTCGATATAAAAGATTGGGTACAACATAAATGTTATACGACAGACTGCATGCATGGTTGTTAACCCAATCACGGTTAATAACTTTGCTTCCCTCTTTAATTGCACGTCGGCGGGTTAGGGCTCAGATTCTATGATGGTTCCAGCGTAAAGGCTTACTTGAAATTTAATTTTGGGTAATGTTGGTTGGTACTTGATGCTCTATCTTTGGTCGGGCCCACCGGAGCCTTACTGTTGGTTTTCCTTTGCTTTAGCATTTTAGTTGTTTCGTGCTGTCGAGTCCTCATCGTTGTTTCATCTCTGTAATTTGTTGATTTTTTGTGTTCTCGGAGATGTAGCACTGATGAGTTAGGAAGCCTTCATGCGGACTGAACAAATTATGTGTCTAAACCGCGGCAGAAGTAAGGGCAAGGATTGTGGCCACGTAAAATCGATCGATTTAAGCCCCCTCCCCCCCCCTCCAGTGAAATAATTTTCACTGACCGTTCCAAGGCGGTTCTTCTGTCATGGTTTATTTTTGTTATAGTTCGTCTTTGAATGTGTGTGTCGCTTACATGTTTTTTGTTTTGGATAGCCATTTGGCCACTTTGTGGGAAAGTAACTGTCCGTTTGGCTTTCTGCTAGTGATGTTTCCATTAGGGTCCAGTTATTTCGTGTTTGTGTTTCTTTCCCTTTGATGTCTCTGATGGGAGGTGTGGGATAATTTTATCGATGCCTTCCTTTCTATTTTTTATAACATAAGGAGTTGTTACATTTTACGTCACAATCAACGCCTTATGTAATAACACCAAATTTTATAAACTGACTTTGTTCAAAGACAAGACGAAATCTCAAAAGAAAAAGTATGTCTCGTATAATATTCCTAAATTGGTGGTTGGAATCTGGGAAGAAGGGGGATTGGTAAAGTGTGTGTGTCAGGGGTGGGGGTGGGGTGGGGATGTGGGTAGGGGACTGATTGCAATTCATGAAAGACGCCTTCGGAAAACAAGTTGGAAGCATAATGTTTTTCATAATCTTATGAAAAAAAATAGGGTTTATTACATTAGGCGTTATTACATTTGGCGTTACGATTAACGCCAACTGTAATAACGCAAAATGTTATATATTGACTTTGTTCGAAGACAAGATGAAACCTCAACGCTCAAGAGAAAAAGTATGTCTTATATAATATATTTGGAGAGAATGTTTGGGTCTGTGAGGACGATGAAGGGGAAAAGATTGCAATTCGTGAAAAACACCAAGACAACACAAGTCGTAAGCATCATGTTATTCGAGACCTTATATGGGTGTATTATAATGCAATAACGCCAAATGTAATACAATTATTTTGTTCAGGCAAGATGAACTCTCAAAAGAAAAAGTATGTCTCATATAATATTCCTAATTTAGAAAGGATGATGGAATCAGGGAAGATGGGGGAGGGAGTGAACAGGGAAAGGCAACAATGAGTGAAAGACGCAAGGGTAACTAACATCGTATCGTAAGCATCATGTTATTCAAGACCATTTAAAATGGGTTTATTATAGGCCATATTACATTTGGCGTTACAATCAACGCGTAATGTGACAATGCCAAACGTAATGAACTTATTTTTTTGGATGACATCTCAGAAGAAAAATTATTTATCATACTGTTCCTAATTTGGGGGTGGCGGTCTGAGAGACGAAAGATTGGTAAAGAGGAAAGCTGCAATTCGTGAACGACGCCAAGGCAATACAAATCATAGGCATCATGTCATTCAAGACCATGTGAATGTATCATGGTTTATAACATTAGGCGAAGTCACATTTAGTCTTACAATTAACACCTAATGTAATAACGCCAAATCTAACATGACGTTAACGTTTCCCATAGCGCCTTATGGAAACGTTACCGTGATCAAACTACAATAATTCGCGTCGTCAACGTAGTGTGTGCAAAAGGGTACGTTTGATGACGTCGCATGTAAACATTTACTTCTGTTGACATCCGGTGCAAAAATAGTTCTTTGGAAAACATTGCAATGATGTCGATTTTCCTTTATGTATATGTTAGAATCGAAATATTTTTTCTCTGCTGTGAATTATCATCGAACATGTATGGTGTTGTCGGAAAGATGCGAAAGATTTATTCACTCCTGTTTCAACGTCATGAATTAATACTTCGCAATCTGCCCTCAAACACCATGCGTTATTCTACGATAATTCTCAATAGAGAAAAAATATTTCTTAATTCTAACATGACGTTAACGTTTTCCCATATCGTCTTTTGTAAATGTTATAATGATCAAACGACAATAATTCACGTCAACGTAGTGCGTGTAAAAGGGTGCATTTGATGACGTCGCATGTAAACTACTTCTGTCGATGTCCGCTGCAAAGTAGTTCTTTGGAACACATTGCAACGATGTCGATTTTCCTTTACATTTTAAACTCTAAATGTATCTGTTCCTAAACCACAAAACACTCCGAAGAATGATTTGTTTTTCGTATATTTATATAAAACTGTTATCAGAATCTATTCACTTCCACACAATCTTTAATCTTTATCACTCTCTGCTAGATTCAGCAGACGACAAACTGATTTTTTTTTCTTATTTTTCCCAGAAAAATAGGGTATGATATTTCGTGCAATTTACCTCTTGATGAGACAATTTACATGAAAGTCTCTGCTGACATGTTCACCTAGCATGCTAAGCATTAAAATGCTATATGTGGCAAAAGAAGTTAGGGATATTTGTATGTACGGTAAAATAAAAGGAAACTAAGACATATCTGAAATCTGAAATTGATATATTTGATTACATCATTTCATTTACAGACAAAAATCCGTCCGTTGGAGTCTGTAGCACTAGATGTGAATGAGAAAATTTGTATGGAAGATCACTAGGGTCACCAATAAACCCTCCCAAATCTGTCAATATCGCGTATGTCCACCTGTTGCATCTATGCAGGCCACACAACGACGACGCATACTCCTGATGAGTGTGGCAATCTGTACCTGGGGTATCCTCCTCCACTCCTCCTGCAAGGCTGCGCCCAAAGCTTGGGGCGTTCTTGGTCGTGGAACTCTCTGTCGTACACGCTGGCCGAGAATGTCCCAAACATGCTCGATTGGCGACAAGTCAGGGGATCGAGCAGGCCAATCGAGATGATCCACATTGTTCTGCTGCAGGAACTGCTGTACTATCCTCGTCCGATGAGGTCTTGCGTTGTCATCCTGCAGAACTACGTGGTGTTGTTGAACAAAAGGCAGAACAACCGGCTGTAGCACTTCATTGATGTAGCGTTGGCCTGTCAGAGTTCCGTTAAGCACAAGCAGCTCTGTAAAGGAACGAACAGATATGCCGCCCCATACCATAAGACTTCCTCCTCCATACCGGTCATGTTCAACAATGGCGCAGTTCGCGTACCTCTCACCTATGCGACGCCAAACGCGACGTCGTCTGTCAAGCATATCCAGCAAAAACCGTGACTCGTCGGTAAAGAGTACAGTCGCCCATTCTTGGTTAGTCCATCGACGATGCTGCCTTGTCCATGCTAGCCTGGCTTGTCTATGTCTCTGGGAAAGTGGCACCCCAACGTAAGCTCGCCGAGCTCTAAGTCCAGCGCTGTGAAGTCGATTCCGCACGGTTTGAACAGACACTCTTGTTCCAATTCTTGAGAGACGTTCGCGCAGTTGTTCGGCGCTTACTGATCGTGATCTCAAGGCTGACGTACGCAGGAACCGATCCTGGGCTTGCGACGTAGACCTCGGGCGCCCACTTTGACGTCGATCTAACGTGCTGTTGGTTTGTGCCAACCGAGTTCGTAGGCGGCTGATCACACTCTGTGAAACACCCAAACGTCTAGCAACTTCGACTTGCCTCATGCCAGCTTCGAGCATTCCAATAGCGCGTAAGCGCGCGTCGTTTGGCAGATGTCGACGTTGTGATAGTTTAATGCTAGTAGAACAGATGTTGTCAACAGTAAAGCAATAGATTTGTTAACCAGAAATTTGTTCACTTTTGAAAGGATTTGCGCTCAAATTCAGGTGATGAGCAAAGCTCACCGGTGAAAATTGAGCATTGTGTATTTGTGACATTTTTCACTCAACCCTACTGTTGTATTGTGCATGTTTTTTTTCTGTACAAGAGAGTGAACTGATTTCAATTCTACAAAATTTATTGTTATTGAATAAACTTTATTATTATATACAAAGTAATGAAATATAGAGAATTATTAATGAAATAAAATGCATATTTCGAAAATGTTATATTTTTACTAGTGAAAATATAAAACTTATATTTTCACACCTCTGAGCAGTGAAAAATATAAGATCTGGAACTACTTTTTTTCTTATTTACATTAATGGTCATTATGCACGAGTGAAAATTTGAATGTTTTCATTACACGAGATAAAAATTTTTATGGTATTCACTGAAAAAGAGTAAATTTTCTTTTTATTTCTTTTTAACGTCACCAAACAAAACATGAATGTCATGGCGTCGACGCTTAGTGCTTAACATGTAAAACGCTGGAGAAAACATAAAAACAAAACAAAAAGGTTTCGGCAAATCAAAATAATTTTGATACCAACATGTTCCTTACATTCTAACTAATGTTATGCGGTTCTTATATGTCACCGCCAAGGGACAAAACTGCGTGTCAGACTTCCCCTTGCAAATGCAAGGTTTGCATCTATTCTATCGAAAGTGATGTATATAATAAAAAGAAAAAAGAAAATTCAAATGTTCGTCGTGAATATGACTTTTATTTCATCTCGTGAAGTGAAAAAATGTATATTTCATGAGTGCCTTCGGCACTCATGAAATATACATTTTTTTCACTTCACTCGATGAAATAAAAGTCATATTCACTCCAAACATTTGAATATCCTCTATTTATTACACCATAATATAATAGATTGGATTAATACCTGTTATACATTTCACTCAAGAATAAAAATATCCCTAACTTTTTTGCCACGTATATAAAGACACTGACTCAAGTTTGAAATTTCCCGACTTGAATATAAATTCAGAATCACATACAACAACAGCTTACAACTAACTAACTAACTAACTAACTAACTAACTAAAACTAACTAACTAACTAACTAACTACTAACTAACTAGCTAACTAACTAACTAAATAAATAAATAAATAAATAGCTTTGTTAAACTTTACCACTCTCTGGGCTAATTTAGCAGACAACAAATTGAAAACGGTTTTCTGGGATATACTATTTCAAATGTTTTACCAAGAGTGCGAAGTGAAACTTCACTTGATAAAATATATGAATTTTACCAAATGCATCACCTGAAGGCCCAATTCAAGTGCAGGGCTTAGGAAATAACCAGATAAGATACGAATCAGGTCACAACAAAACAAACACTGTAGACAAATAAAGGTCAGCTTGTGCATCTGTTAAACCCCATATAAAAATTCGTTCTCTGCTTGAACAATAAATAAACCACAAAGAAACCACAGAGCGATCTGTGACTTCGCTGTTCTTACATCACTCGTTTTGTTGTGACCCGGTCATATCATTTCGGAGAAAAAAAGGTCAGTCTTCGAGAAAACAAAACTTTTTACATATTCAAATAGTTGTGCAGTGACCGGACATATCATTTCGGAAAAATGGTCATACTCCGAGAAAATCGAACTTTTCCAGATGTTTTACCAGCTAAAATTTGGCATCGAAAACAAACTGTAAACAACAGTGGAAATCCATTACGAGATATCAAATACAGCAAAAATGGCAATCAGACAATCAGAAAAGTTTCGGACATGTGGCAAATTTGGCGGACGATGGCCACAGATAACCTTCCTTACACATTACTCTGATGTCACAGCGACAAGAATAGTGCGGCTTTAAATAATCGTTGCCTTGATTTCTCACAAACGCTATTTATGTGGATCAAATTTATTGGTCAGCGATAGTCATGTGAACAACAGCAATGTAACTCAGATTCATTAGTAGCTTTTAAATCAGTTGACCCAAAAACTGATAAATCAGCCAACCCTAAAGCTGGGTTTATTGCATTAGGCGTAGTTACATTCGGCGTGACAATTAACGCTTAAAGTTATAACACCAGATATAATAAACTGACTTTGTTCTATGACAAGAAGAAATCTCTCATATAATATCCCCTATTGGGGTGGGGTTCTGGGAAGACGGGATGGGTAAAGGGGGAAAAGCTGCAATTCGTGAAAGACGTTAAGGCAACACAAATTGTAAGCATCATGTTATTCAAGACCTTATAAAAATCTTGGTTTATTACATTAGGCATTGTTGCATTTGGCGTTACAGTCATCGCCCATTGCTTGCATAGCCAGACATCAACTTACCTCACAAGTTATACATAGACGCAAGTGCAAACTGAATAAGGGCCGTTCTTTCTCAAGAGCAGGAAGACATTGATGAAGACGTAAATGGAACAGGTGAGATGGTCGAAAAACCTATTTATTTCCTGTCACATAAACTTAGTCCTAATCAATGTCGGTATTGATCTATTGAAAGGGAATGTTATGCTATCTATTATGCATTACAAAAGCTACATACTTACACAATGCACAATTTGAGATCTTCATTGATCACCAACCCCTGAAACATCTTCTTGGGAGCCCACTGATGTGGACCTTAACTATTAAAGGGTACAATGCAGTGATTAAATATATCAAAGGGGCATCTTACTCCTTGGCTGACATGCTAAGTAGGCTTCCCGGAAGCAATGATGAACAAGAACCTAAAAAAATATCAGTTACTGACGAAGGGCCAATTCCTGACGTGTCTGAAGGTCATATGAGAAAGGAGTGATTAACTCCAATGAGGCTGACATAAATCGATTTGCTTCATGTAAATTCCAAGAAAATGTTCAGTTAAGTAAACCTGACTCATTCGGCTTTGACATGGCCACTGAACAACTATGATTTACTTAATTTAAATTCCAAGAAATGACCAGTTAAGTAAACCTGACTCATTCGGTTTGACATGACCGCTGAACAATTAAAAGACCCAGAAATATATACTATTAAAAAGCAGTTAGAAAACGGACAAACAGAAAGCAAGTCTCATAAATAATACATAATATTAGACGATGTTCTGTATTATATTTCCGACGTAAATGAAGACCCAGTCTCTACGTCAAACTCACTTGACTGAGAAAGTAATGGCAAACGTACACAATGTGATACAAGACGTTTGATGCAATAAGATCAAAATATTACTTGCCGAACCTTTACAAGCAAGTTTATGACTATGTTGCTAAATTTGTAGATTGCAGACCCAAAATATGCAAAAAATCAAGTCGCCCTTAAAAGAGGTTGACACACCTCCATTTCCATTCGCAAAAAAATGGCAATCGATATGGTTGGAGCCTTACCCAAAACTTTATCAGGTAATCAATATATTATTACGGCTATTTACTGGTACTCTGGTTTTCTGGAGGCCTGGCCATGGCCTTTTAAGAAGGCTGATGGCATCGCTCATCTCATATGAGATGAGAGATTTCCACGTTATGGTTGTCCCCTTGAGATAGATAGTGACAATGGTAAGGAAATTTGCAATGCAACAGTAGAAAATCTGTTTAACAAATTAAGTATTCGTCACAGAAAAACAAATGTCTACCGTCCGAATGAAAATAGGATTGAACGTTCACATAGGACTTTGATAGATGTACTTTAACCAAGAAAATAAAAGATTACCCCCATGCTTGGGACTTGTACTTAAATCAGGCTTTGGCGGCCATAAGATTCAGTGAAAATGAATCCACCAAACAATCCCCTTAGAGACCCAGTTTTACCAATTGATAACTTGCTAAGAACTCGCCGAAAGTATTACAGCGATGACAGCATAGAAACATGTTCAGAACAGTCTCACAAGGTTATATGTTAATGCATCGTCGACGGAAGCAAGCTCATCGAAGGCAGGCCAAGAATGCAGATACAAATCGTAAAATAACAGACGTCAAAGTAAATCAACCCGTCTACCTTGAGAAACATAAACGAAACGGCAAAATAGATAAGAAATGGAGCCCTTATTATAGGATAATAAAACAAATAGGAGAAAAGACTTGGGAATGAACTACGTGATCAACTGACTGAGGAGATTGTGAAAAGCAGTGCTGACAATATGAGACTAGCTAATATAGATGAATGGGAAATACCAAAGTCACAAAACCAGCGAAAATTTCGCCGCGCTCACTATACAATAACACCTGAAGGTACCAAGAGCGAGACCATGGCGTCCGACTCAGAATCGAAGGGTCTTGAAGCTCGTCTGGCAAAAAAGTACCGGAAAGTGAGATCAGACTCGGAAGAGGAAGATCATACTCCTTTGGCTGAGCTCGCCCGCAAATTAAAAGCCTGGAAAGCTGGACGAAAACAAGAAAATGCAGACTTAGAGTCAAAGAAAATAACTCAAAACAAAGATGTTAAAAGAATGCAAATCTGAAAACAATACCAATAAGACGGAAACAGCTTCCGAAAGCACCAACGCTTCAGATAGTGAAGACAGTGACTTAAGCGGTCCAACAGAGAACTCTGATGAGGACCGTGTCATTAAGATCAAATGTCTTCAGAAACAAACAAAAGGAGTACAGTTAAGTTAAAACGGAAAAGAGAAAAGTTAAAAATTTTCTCGAAAGTCTCGCTGATGTATTATAAAGCTTCCAAGAGAAACTGTTGAAAAATATGTACAGATATTATATTTTGGGTTTCTGTACTAAATTCTGTTTTTGTTGTTTTGTACTACAAAAAAAAAAAAAAAAAAAAAAAAAAAAAAAAATAGAATTATAATAATAATAAAATCGAACACCCTAAGCACTTAGTAACTTTTAGTAATGAACCGCCGCATGTGCAATATTTAAGTGATGACACATACCTTATAATAACTAGGACACCTTTGACATTTAACTTAGCCTGTGATAAACAAGTACGCCGAAAACTCTTCCTTGTGAATTCATTAAAATCAGAAAGGGATGTAAAGCGACTTCTGACAGAGTTATTCGAAATGGAATGGAGTTTATGAACATAGTTCCTCGCACAAAATTCATAATAATGCGCTTAGTATTTTACAAGCCTACAACTCAAATCTGAAAATATGGGAGCCGTCTAAAGCAAACATGCCTAACTTGAGAGGTGTTGTTAGATTGCTTCAGAAACTTAAGCACATTAAGGAGGTTCCAGTAGAACAATTCCTCGAAGGTCAGTTAGGTCAAGTCAGACCTATGGAGGTCAGAAATTTTTCTTGGTTGGGTTATTGTTTGATTGTATTGTAAATTCAGTTGTTATGGACATTCTGATCTATAATAAGTGGGGTGATACAATTGCTGCGACGCCGGCATGAAAAGTGGTAATCGAAGGACACTAGCCAACGTTCGATACTCAAGCGACCCTGGTCAAGAGATGGCGGAACCACCAAATATGGAAGACTGCAAGTCTCACACTAGGTACAAACAACAGGACACGGAGGCATGTGACGACGCACTGCAAATGAAAGTTTTGTTGAACAACGAAAGAACGACGTTGAGCCAGACAGCCAGGAGTCAATGGGACGAATGATTCGTCTCCTTTCCCTACAGCCAACTAATCAGTCAACCAATGTAAGAGAATAGTAACTTGGCGGCGGTAGAACGTCTCCCCGTACTTCACCATAGTGAAGATTATATTTCATTTCCTTTGGAACATGGAAAATAGTTCTGCTCATGTATACACTAGAGGGCACAAGCAGTGTTGCAAACTTCATTACTGCTTATGAAGAGTCTCAATAAAACCGAGACTCCCATTTTCTAATCTGTAGTGTTTGCTTCCAATCATTTTGCCATTTATTGTTATCAAGAAAACTGTCAGTGGACAATGTAAGCTATCACACAACGAATTTCAGCCTAATGAGCTTGTATCAACGTGACTAGTTAATAGAAGAAGTAATAATCAGACTTTTATCATTAGTTATTTCTCCAAAAATGTATTCAGACATAATTGCAGAAAAGAACCAAGTTAGTACATGCCACGCACAGTCAACACGGACGATAAAAGACAACATATCGCCTGATAAAATAAAAATCTATATGATCACATGGTACATCTTATTCAAATTATTTGAAAAAATTAAAAGCTATACGATCACATGGTACAACTTATTGGTACGACGAGCTATGGTACAACTTATTGGTACTACGAACTATCGTACAACATAATGGTACTACGAACTATGATACAACGTATTGATACTACAAACTATGGTACGACGCAATGGTACTACTACCTATGGTACAACGTATTGGTACTACCAACCATGGTACGACGCAATGGTGCTACGAGCGGTGGTACAACATAATGGTACCACAAACTATGGTCGGATGACCGTGAATATGAGGGTTTAAAAACGAAGAAACTATACTAATGAATAAAGACTGGTATTTGTAGTTGTGTAACTCATAACAGAACTTTAGACATTCTAAAATGTATTGAGAACTGTAGTGCAAGTAATACACTACATATACGAATCAACGAAACAGCCTTACTGTGTTACTGACCATTAAAGTTATTGAGAACGTTAGAAAAAAAAAGTGCTAATAATCCTTAGCATACTTTTTTGAGTACGATAGGGGGGGATGTAACACAGCAGCGGTTCTTGTATATATTTTGTTCTTTGTATAAATGTATGCTAATTGTAAGACACAGACGAGACAACAGTTTAATTTTGCTTAATGGTAAATCAAGAAGATACGCAGATAAGACAATTAGGACATGTATGTAACTGACCACTTGAGTCGCATTGATGACCAATGGTACGACGTCAAGTGGAAAGGCCGAAACGTGTCTTAAATTGCCAATTAATGAGACCTTAAGGGTTAAGTGTGTATTTGACGATGTCTTGTGGAACAGCTTATGGCGCAATTCAAGGGTTTCCCGAATGTTCGAAGGCATATATATATTGAACTAATTTTCTCGGTCGTCAGTCAATCACTCAACTCAGCAAGCCGCTAGCCTGCGTTAGACGTTAAATAAAGCGTTGTCTTCTATTTTGTATGTGCGACAACATTTAGCTGTGAATCCGTTCCATACGTATATTATACTCGCCATCCGACAAACATGGGGAAAAGGGAAAGGCTGCGTTTGGTGAAAGACGTTTGGGCAACTCGATTGATTGTGTTGTGGTTTAACGACCCTCATGGGTCATTTTGTGTCGTCTCCCAGAGAAAGAGAGAAAAGAGACAGAAGAGATAGTAGAGGAGATGAAAGAGAGGGACAGGGAAGAAAGAGAAACGGGAAAGTAAGTGAAAAATAAAACCGAAGAAATATAAAAACAACCCCCTCTACCCTTACCTGCGATAAGGATAGAAGGCCTTGCCCAACTGTAAGCCAATATCAGCTGGATGTCCCAGTGGTGCAAGATACACGACACCTTCGCCACACCCGACCACCCCAAATGGGCAACTCGAGTCATATGTATCATGATCCACAAGACCTTGTCACAAAATCTAGGTATATTACATAAGGCGTTATTTCATTTGGCAGTACACTCAACGCCTGATGTAATAACACCTAATTTAATAAGCTGATTATTCAATGACAAGTTAAAACCTTGAATGAACAAGTATATCTCATATAATATCACTATTGCTTATGGTGTGGGGGTCTAGATAGGTGGGTAATGGGAAAAGGAGGAAAAGCTGCGTTTCGTGAAAGACGCCAAAACAACACAAATCGTAAGTATCATGTTATTCAAGGCTTTATGAAAATTCTAGCTTAATTACATTAGGCGCTATTACATTTGGCGCTACAATCAACGCTTAATGTAATAACACCAAAGTAATCAACTATGACAAGATAAAATCTCAAATAAAAAAGATGGCTCATATAATATTCCTATTTCGGAGGTCTGTAAAGGTGGGCATGGGGAAAGTGCTGCGTTTAGTAAAAGATCTTACGGGAACCCGAATCGTATGCATCTGTTTATTACATTAGGCGTTATTACATTTGGCTTTAAACTGAATGCCTAATGCACGCCTAATGTAATAAAATAACTGTTCTATGGCATGTTGAAATCTTGAATGAAAAGGTATACCTCACATAATATCCCTATTATCGTGGGTTGGGGTACGGGAGGCGGTGGTGAATGTAAGGGGATAAGGCTGCTTTTAGTATGAGGAAGCCAAGGCCACTCGAGATTTTCTCAAGACCTTGTGAAGAATACATTTAGCGTTACAGTCATCGCCTAATGTAATAATTACGCCTAATGTAACTGACTGTTCCATGATAAAAATAATCTTTAATAAATAAAGGATGGCTCAATTTATATCCCTGTTTTGTAGGTACGTGGAGGCGGGGCATAGGGAAAAGACAAAAAGGCTGCGTTTGGTCAACTCGAATCAAATGCACCATGATATACAATATCTTATAAAACATTTTAGGTTTATTACGTTTGGCGTTTTTGCGCTGCGTATCAGCGCAGTGCTTTTTGTGGTTACTTTAAAATGAAAGGCGTGATAGACTTAATGTGGTTTTCAAATGAAAAGTATCTTTACTCGGATAAAATCGACAATTTCCGTATAATATTGGTTTTTTCGATGCTTATCGGTATAGACAGTTTGGGTGAAGCACAAGATAATCTGTGGTTGCCTACTTTTATGAAAAGGATATTTATATAGAAACTTCTAGACATCATGCTTTTTCAAAAGGAGTTTTACTTTGTCTTTTTGCTTATTTATTTTTGAAATAGATTCTTTGCGCAAGAACTGTATTATTGTAACATTACGAAAACACGCCTATTCAAATACACTGAAAATTTTACCACGAAAAAATGAAAATTTTCAGGTAAAAAATTCTGATACATGTATTTTTCAAATTTCTGCTCAAAACATAGATTGTTGGTACTCGTTAGAACCGCCTCGACGAGGCGGTTCTAACGAGCATCCACAATCTATGTTTTGAGCAGAAATAAGAAAAATAATGCATACCCCTGTAAACCCCAGTTTTACTATATAAAAGCGGGGTTTAAGGGGGTCAATATTATATAGGCATGTTTTCGTGATGAACTTACTCGCACAATAAGCAAGTAAAAATGATAAATTGTATGGTAATTACTGAATTTCAAACAGGCCTCAGTTTTTTTCCTTACTCTTTTGCGCTCCTACTTTTCCCTATTTTTTGCGCTCCTACTTTTCTTTGAAATTACCCTACTGTTTACTCCAAAACTGTTTGAAGTGACCAAAAAGTTGAATTTTTTCCTTCCTCCCACTGCTCACTCGGAGTTTTTTTATACCCCCGACGTACGAAGTATGTGGCGAAGGGGTATATAGTTTTCGTCGATTCATCCGTCCGTGCGTTCACCCTACCGTGATTCAGTCCGTTAACACCTGCTATAACCAGGATTTACTTTGAAGTTTTTTGATTACGTATACCTTTGCAGCCACTTACAGTATTCTGTTGTTTGGTCATCCGGGCACTTTCGCTCATTCGGATCCCCTCGGTCAATCATTCGGAGCACCTGTTGCCACGCAACCTCATTTAGGTGGCAAGAACCTATTTCTGCTTCATTAAACGCGTTGCGCAAACACGTTTCTTCCAATGTATTGTGAAAATATGTCTTACATTTTGTTTAAAACGGGTTGAAAACAATTGCTTAACCTTTACCACTCTCTGGGCCAATGCAGCAGACGACAAAATGGTGATATTTTTTTTATTTTCCCCCAGAAAACAGGTTATTAAATTTTATGCAAATTGTCCCCTGAAGTGACAATTTGCATGAAATGTCAAACCCTGTTTTCAGGGAATGATAAGTAAACTATTTCAAAATGTCGCCTGGTGAAAACTTTATCCAGAGTGCTAAGGATTAAGAATGCCTTTTTGTTGTGTTGGAGGATTTAATAATCACAACATGATGAACCCTCTTACAGTAACTTTTAAAGATTTGATCGTTGTGCGAGCGTGAATAAAAATTGTTTAGACCGATCTGGGTCTACACAGTTTGCTAACACGTATAGATCTGTCGGAAAACTTAGAATCATTACGACGCGCCATAGTATCTCAAGAAGAGTTTGTATAACAGAACAAAGAACAAAATGATAGCTACAATTATCCTAAACTATGAAAAAGGTATACTCCTTAGAAATACAAACTACAGGCGTCGCAACAGGGGCGCCGAACGCCCCAATATTTTTTTGCCGATTATAAGAATTGCATAGGTAGAAAAATGACCATTTTTGAACAAAATAAAAGAAATAAACGATAGATAAATTCGTTTTCTCATGCTCCGGTATGCCAAATTCACGTGTAACCTTCGCTTGCTATGCTAATTGCATGCGGGGGCAAAGGATTAACGACGAAAGATAAAAAACCGGTTTATAAAGGGCAGTGTGGACTAATTATTCATCCCATAGACTCCAATGGTGACCCCCACTAGTTTTTGACAGTGTATCATGCATCTCATAATGAAACTAGGGCATCATAATATGCCTTAATGTCAAGCCAACATGTAGACGAGGGGCCTAAAATCTAAAAAAAACCAAACAAAAAAAAAAAAACAAAAAAAAAACAACAACAAACAAACAAAAACAAACTATGTTAGCCTGCTTGTTTGTGAACTAGCGGATGTTGTTTAATGGCAACCACAGTCTCGCAAATGGCCGCCAAGGTGTAAAATGAAAATCACTGGTTCTATTGTTTGGTCCAAAACATCAATATATATCTGCCTCTGGCAGTAAACTGATTATGAATTTAAAAAAAATATTTTCTGCATTTGTTTGAAACAAAAACTACTGTCACTTCAGCATTATTAACCAGTCAAGATGCATACACTTTCAAAAAGTAGTCGCGGGTTTACCTGCACTTTTTGATTCATGGGATATGTTGACATAATTAATTCCCCTTTCAACATTGTTCCCCAATAAAGCACACACACAAAATAATAAAAAAAACAACAACAAAAAAAAAAAAAAAAAAAAAAAACAACAACAAAAAAAAAACAACAACAAAAAACAACAACAAAAAACAACAACAACAAAACAACTTAATATCAATACAATAAACTGATTAAAACCAAATCATGTCCTTTCTTTTTACTTACCTGCTTAATTTTGCGGATCAGAACACTTTTTGTGTGCCTACCCCCCAGTACAAATACAGCAAAAGCCTCCAATATAAATAACAGGGGTAGAAAAGTGACCAAACACTTTGATTCTCTTTTTCTTTCAAATTATCAATCAGAATGATACAAAAATCAAACCATATAGCTATATATAGCTTGATACAAATCAACATGTGTATTACAATTATTGTCTTATCTTGATTTTACCCCACCCACCCGATCTAGCATGGGTAAAATAGCTTGGCTTTAATATAACACCATAATCTCAGTTGTTTGTTCTTGAAGTGTATTTTTATGAATAATATATTACAGGGACATTATGAAAAATGTCAAATTATATGCAGAAAATATAAACTAGAAGGTTAAATTGGCCCAGTTGACATGTCAATGGCACGGTGTGTTTCAAATGTCAGCTAAAGTGACCGACACTAAATTTATATTTGTGCTTTCTGATGAATAGCAAATAAGAAGAGATAAAAATGAAATTAATGGACAAGAACAAAGGTCAAAAGTTTATGGTAACTACCAAAATTTACTGAGATGCACTGTTTTATAAATATAATTGTGTAAAATGGTATACTGGCAATATTTTAAAGGGATGTTCGTTCATAAACTTTATTTTAACACACAAAGGAATATTATCTGGGAGTTGGGAATTAAATATCTATTGTTTGCGCACTTCACCTGTTTCAACAGTTAATCATGCGGGATTGCCTGTATGGAAATTTGGTTATTCTCACTTCTACAGGACAAAGATTCACAGCCAAAATACAAATTATTAGAACTGAAAGATTTGTTTGTGTTGCTTTGTATTGAGGTTTTACGGGGTCCAGCCACGCCCCCCCCCCCCGCCCCCCTTCCCGAGCACGGTCACTTTACTATAGTAACCACACTTTTTCCTGGGCAGATTTAGTCCTCTAAGTGGTTAACCAGTACAGAACTAAAAGATGTATCACAGTTTGAGCATGGTATTTTTGGAGCTTTATAGGGTGGGTATTGTAGATCATCAAGGCGTGTGTTTTGTTTTCACTTACCTTAATTACATAGGCTACGTATGTGGATAGAAATGAAGCGTGATGATCTGACGGAATTGTTAACAGTTCTGATCTTGATTACAGTCCTTAATAAATTAACTGGGTCTACATGTTTGGCATAACATTAGTTGGGGGTATCCATTTCAGTTTTGGATTGGTTCACGTTATTTCCTAAAGCCAGGAAGGAATGCTATTTAGTAACTTATAGAGAATAGTCTGCACTGGAGCAAAAATGCTCTACTTCAAAGTGAGCACTATGGAAAGTCCTGAGGGACCTTTCCAACGAGAAAAGCAGTGACCAATAGGATACATCATATAGGTCACTGGTAAAAGTCAAGAGTATCCTTGACACCAAAGCAAAGCTAGTCAGTGCTGTTTAAGTAAAAATAGTGATAAAAATAATTGACTTAGATATAAATAAAAAAAAATTTAATATTATGTCTAAGAAAATTTGTGGTTCAATTTACTTAAAACTCTAATATTAATATAAACTCTGAGTATTGTGGAAAAACTTTGCAAGAAGTTTGAAATAAATATTATGTAAAGCCACAAATTCTGACCGTTTATTTATATTTTTAAACAGTTAACCTCTGGGATAATGCAGGGGACGACATGTTGATATTTTTTCTTATTTTTCCCAGAAGACCTTTCATGCATATTGTCTCCATTGGAGCTATTTGCATAAAATGTCAAATTCTGGAAAAAAATGAAATACTTCAATATGTCGTCTGCTGAAAATTTTACCCAGATTGCTAAGCATTAATAACTGAAAAAATCTTTGCAATAAGTTCTGAAACTAATATCTCTGCAAAATGGTATAAAAAGAGTTTTTATGCCCCACCGTCAAAAAAGTGGCGGGGTATTATATGTGAAATTTTGGATGTCCGTCCGTCCGTCCGTCAGCGCCCCCACCATTCGTCTGCCCGCAACTCCTCCTACAGTTTTAGGCCAATCCTTTTCAAACTCTACAGGCGCTTTTAGGATGGTCTGAAGATATGCATATTGTTTTTTCAGAATCCTGAAATTATTTTTTATCACATTTTTTTCATTTTTAACTTAGACTTTTTTCGAGCCCTTTTACTACAGAAATGTATAGGAAGTATGTACCTTCTGCCCGCAACTTCTCCTACAGTTTTAGGCTAATCCTTTTCAAACTTTACAGGCGCTTTAAGGATGGTCTGAAGATATGCATATTGTTTTTTCAGAATCCTGAAATTATTTTTTATCACATTTGTTTCATTTTTAACTTAGACTTTTTTCGAGCCCTAATACTACAGAAATGTATAGGGAATATGTACCTTGTACGCGCAACTCCTCCTACAGTTTTAGGCTAATCCTTTTCAAACTTTACAGGCGCTTTTAGGATGGTCTGAAGATATGCATATTTTTTTTCAGAATCCTGAAATTATTTTTTATTACATTTTTTGCATTTTTAACTTAGACTTTTTTCGAGCCCTAATACTACAGAAATGTATAGAGAGTATATACCTTGTACGCGCAACTCCTCCTACATTTTCAGGCCGATCCTTTTGAAACACGCTTTTAGGATGGTCTGAAAATATGCATATTGTTTTTTTTCAGAATCCTGAAATTATTTTTTATCACTTTTTATTGCATTTTTAACTTGGACATTTTGGTTTTTTTTTTTTTTTTTTTTTTTTTTTTTTTTTGGAGTTATGAAATAACTGTTTATTACGAAAGCCGCGTAGGGACATTTCTTATTTCTAACTTCTAACTTCTAACTTCTAATTTCTAACTTCTAACTTCTTACTTCTAACTTCTAACTTCTAACTTCTAACTTCCATGTATGTATGTATGTATGTATGTATGTATGTATGTATGTATGTATGTATGTATGTATGTATGTATGTGTGTGTGCGTGCGTGCGTGCGTGCATGTGTGTGTGTGTGTGTGTGTGTGTATGTGTGTGCGGGTAGGGACATCATTTCCGACAAAACCAAGTACATGCACAGCGAAGACTCAGACAAGCTTGTAAATCTGAGTAGTCTGATCAGTGTACATTTGCGCTATATGGGTAATGAACATAATACGTCTTTAAGTTATTAGTGACCTCTCATCAGATTCAACAGACTGATCAGAGTAATTGCTATGCATATATTTTATTATTATTATTATTATTATTATTATTATTATTTATTTTTCTTTTTCTTTTTGGAAATGATATGCCCCGATAGTTGTTACAATTAAAAAACATAATAATTTTTAATGGGCCTTGCCGTAAGAGAACCTACATATTGCATATTTGAATAACTAAGGCACAGATCATGCTGCGCATCCGCGCAGTCTGATCAGTGTCATAATTTTTTGGTATGTATGTATGTATGTATGTATGTATGTGTGTGCATGTGTGCGTGTGTGTGTGCTTGCGTATGTGTGTGTGCGGGTAGGGACATTTCTTATTTCTAACTTCTAACTTCTAACTTCTTACTTCTAACTTCTAACTTCTTATTTCTTACTTCTAACTTCTTACTTCTAACTTCTAACTTCCACGTTGTATGTATGTATGTATGTATGTACGTACGTACGTACGTACGTACGTATGTATGTATGTATTTATGTGGTTTGTATTTATGTATGTATGTATGCATGTGTGTGTGTATGTACGTCTGTGTGTGTGTGTGTGTGTGTGTGTGTGTGTGTGTGTGTGTGTGTGTGTGTGTGTGTGTGAGACAGAGAGAGAGAGAATGCGGTAGACACAGACAAGCTTGTTTATCTGTTATCAGATTGGACAGACTGATCCGAGTCATTGCTATGCATATATTTTATTATTACTTTTATTATTATTATTATTATTATTGTTTGTGAAATGGTATGCCCGATAGTTGTTGCAATTTAAAAGCATAGTAATTTTTAATGGGCCTTGCCGTGAAGGAACCTACATATTGAAAATTACTGTTTTTAAATTGCAACAACTATCGGGGCATATCATTTCCAAAAAAAAAAAAAAAAAAAAAAAAAAATAATAATAATAATGCTAATAAAAATAATAATAACAATAATAATAATAAAAATAGTATATGTATAGCAATGACTCGGATCAGTCTGTCCAATCTGATAAGAGTTCACTAATAACTTAAAGACGTATTGTGTTCACTACCCATATAGCGCAAATGTAGACGGATCAGACTACTCAGATTTAAAAGCTTGTCTGAGTCTTCGCTGTGCATGTACTTGTTTTTGTCGGAAATGATGTCCCTACCGTACTCTCTCTCTCTCTCTCTCTCTCACACACACACACACACACACACACACACAAACACACACACACACACCCACTGACACACACACACACACACAGACGTACATACACACACAAACAGAAATTAGAAGTAAGAAATTAGAAGTTAGAAGTAAGAAGTTAGAAGTTAGAAATAAGAAATGTCCCTACCCGCACACACACATACGCAAGAACACACACACGCACACATGCACATACATACATAAATACATACATACATACATACATACATACATACATACATACATACATACATACCAAACAATATGACACTGATCAGACTGCGCGGATGCGCAGCATGATCTGTGCCTTAGTTATTCAAATATGCAATATGTAGGTTCTCTTACGACAAGGCCCATTAAAAATTACTATGTTTTTAAATTGCAACAACTATCGGGGCATATCATTTCCAAAAAAAAATATAAATAAAAAAAATAATAAAAAAAAAAATAATAATAATAATAATAAAGTATATGCTTAGCAATTACTCGGATCAGTCTGTCCAATCTGATGAGAGTTCACTAATAACTTAAAGACGTATTGTGTTCATTACCCATATAGCACACGTGTAGACTGATCAGACTACTCAGATTTTACAAGCGTGTCTGAGTCTTCGCTGTGCATGTACTTGGTTTTGTCGGAAATGATGTCCCTACCCGCACACACATACACACACACATGCACGCACGCACGCATACATACCTACCTACCTACCTACCTACCTACATACATACATACATACATACATACATACATACATACATACAACATGGAAGTTAGAAGTTAGAAGTAAGAAGTTAGAAGTTAGAAATTAGAAGTTAGAAGTTAGAAGTTAGAAATAAGAAATGTCCCTACCCGGCTTTCGTAGTTTATTGCTTCTCTTCATGTTTAACTTAGATTGTTTTCAGCCCTTATACTACAGAATTGCATAGGGAATATGTCCCTGTGTGGCGGGGCATGGTGCATGGCTTGCAGTTTTATTCTATTAAAGTGTTGTAAATATCTCCCCATTTTACTTCTGGCCACTTTGTAGGATCATTTTTTCCAACATCCAGCTGGGAATTTGTACGGACACTCATTCGTATAAATTTATTTCAGCTTTCGCTCCATAGGATGTGCCATCTACGCCTGAAAGGCGATCATAATAATCGTAGGAGATCTTAACACATCAGTTGACAAAACATGAATGCTAATTAATATATTTCACGATCAGTTGCTCTCGATTATGTATACCGATTCTCCCAATGTCATGGGATTTGCAGCTACGTTGCCATTTGTTGTAACCTAGTTATGGTTGCTAAGATCGTCGCTGCCGAGGGGATCAGAATGGCCGGAAATGACTTTGCGCTGTTTTCGAGAATGTAGGTGCTTGGTAGGGTTCTCGTCCATTCTACATCTATGGACCCCTGGGCTAGAGGTCAAAATCTAGGACGCCTCAATAAAGTAGTATATTGCAGTTTGTTTATACAAACAACTTCTTAATAAAGAAGGATGGGCATCAGACCTCTTTATCACACCAACATTCACTGTAATAAGGTCAAGGTCATTGTGACCTAATTTCTATACTCCAGTGATTTTGCCTTACATCTTGAAGACCATTTCATGGATTAATGCGATACTTAGGATATTGGTTCTGTGTGACACCACAATTGACATAATAATAAATGCAGGTCATTTTGACCTATATTTCATGGTCCAATGATTTTACCTTATATCCTGAATGTCATTTGATGTTTGAACATCATTATTTGGGATCATGAATCAGTATGACCCGACAGTTGACTGTGTGGGTTGATATGTAGGTCACTGTGAACTATATTTCATGGTCCAGTGATTTTTGTTACATCTAGAAGACAACTTGATGTATGACTATCACAGTTTGGGATTATGGGTCAGTATGACAGAGCTTTTTACCTCACAATAAATGTAGGTCTTTGATACCTATATTTCATAGCCCAATGATTTTTCCTTTATCTCCCACTATTTGATGCCAAAGTGTCATATTTACAGATGACACAGTGTAACCCAAACTTTGACCGCAAAGTAAATATAAATCAGCACACATTTCATGGTCTAGTGATTTTGCTTAATATTTTCTAGGTTATTTAATGGATTAACATTTTATTTGGTATAACGGTGACAATGTGACACATCAGATTGACCTCTCAAGTATATATAGGTCAGTTACCTATATTTTATGGTCAAGCGATCTTGCTTCATGTCTCAAAGACTATTCACTCGAGAAAAGTTGTACTTTGTGTCACTCAGAGATTGACATTGAAAACTATATGTGGGGCAATTACCTATATTTCATGGGCTATTGATTTTGCCTTATGTTATTGTCACTGACTTAAATATATTTTATAACTTAGAAATAGCGCCTGCCGGGGGTATTCGTGATCCACAGGGCACTTGCTCTAGTTAAAAATCATATATTTAAAGGTGCCATATTTCTCAAAAATAGGCATTATATTATCAAAGGAAGGTTTAATAAATTTATATACGGTATGGATACGATCATCAATGTGACGTCTGACCGATCATTAATGTGGTATCTGACCTCCTGTAAAATTTCAGTTTCTTGTTCTTGCTCAAGACTGAGAAACTAACTAAAATTTTACAAGCTGTCAGACACCACATTTTATGATTGAATCAATACCATCTATCATTTTATGATTGTCTTAATACCATATAACAATTTATGAAACCTTTCTTGGATAATAAACTCTTGGACTCTGCCCACGCACGGAATCTCATACACGTATTCCTAGGATATGACTGTTGTACATAAGGTACATATCCCCCTTTATCTATTTCTCTTGCTTAAATAGACGGTTCAGTCCCTGTCAAACGCACCCCACCGCTATCAGTAGCTCGTAATTCAAATTTGCTGATAAAAACAGTAAGCCATTGCTAAAAATGCTTAAAGCACATATTACTTATTTGTATGATATTTGAGCTTTTGCGTTTAAATTAATTTCAAGTTGCCCCCTGTTTTCAACTGCATAATTATTTTCTGACAAATTTGATCTTTACAAGAACTTGGTTCCAGTTCTTGTCAACCTATTATTTCAATGTAAAAATTGGCCATGCCTTTCTCAGTTATATTCATAAAATTTCTTTCAAATTGAAACCGGTAACATATTGCTTTTTAACATTAAATATGACAACCCAGATTACAGCAAAATGTGAAAATACACATAATAGTTGATTTATATTCAGGTGATGTTTTGTTTCATTCCAGTCATTTTGGTCCATAATAAATTGCTTGTGTAGGATCACTTTTTCTGGTAATAACAATATGTGTTATGCAATGTTCTGTATAATGCACCAGCCACTTTTCATAAACGATGCTCATTTAATTGGTTTTTGTCAGAAATTGGTTCTCTGGAATGTTTAAAATCAATTAAATGTCATTTCAGTTACTTATCGGATGGATTCAGAATATTTGGGGCGTCTTTAATTAGTTGATTCATGAAACTTCACATATCAGGAGAGGATATATGTGGCTTATTTTTTAGGCAAAAATCATAAGTTGACAAGAAACGGAACATGCATAAATTTGAAGATGAATTCCTTGTTTTTCTTGTTTTCAGCTAAAATTTAATCAGTTTTTGATTTTCAATATTCGATAAAATTATTACAGAAATGTATACAAATCTTTTTATGGTAGTAAAATATTCCTTATGGATTTCCTTTACAACGACAATGAGCATTATTAGAGATCATATTGAATTGTTGATTTTATACTGACAGATTTTGAGACAGGCATATTTATAAGCCTAGTGTACGTCAGAGAGCCCTCCTGAGGCCATTTTTTTTTTATCTAGATAATCATGCCATTTTTATAGTTGCCGGGCCTTGTATTAATAACATACAAAGTTTGAAGCAAATCCATATGTGGGCAGATTTGGAACTCGCTTTTCAGGGTTTCTAGTATTGTATCAACTTAAAATTCAATGCGAGTATTTACGGCTACGAGTACAAAAGAAATATACATGTACAAGAATCAGGTCACAATGTACAAGAATCAGGTCATCACGGTACACTGACTTCTGACAGGCAAATTTTGCAAAGTTAATATAATTTATGAGGTAGATTTCAGGGTTCCTGTTATTTTAGTAAATTGAAATTTTGTATGAGGACCGTTGTTTTTAAGTACAAAACAAATATAAGAAAGGTTATTTGACCGAATTTTGTAAGATTAGGATTGTCATAAGAGATACATTTAACATATCATTAACTCATACTGTAATCCCTTTGCACAGTTTTATGAAGGTACCAAAAGCATGGCATATTTCTAGTTTGGAACATTACTTTGTATTTCTACTTTTCATATTCCTAATTTTGGTCTACTTTTATTCAAAATTTGTAGGTTTATTTTATCCCTACTTATTCGATGGAGGCGCTCGAAAGCCTGTATTTAAATGGCTTTCAGTAAAACAAAAACAATATCTTACATTATCATACGAAAACTTATATTTTTTCACTTTAAAAACAAAACAAAACTTAACATCTTTTGCAGTACAAAAGTAAATTTATTTATTTATTTATTTATTTTGTTTGTTTGATAACAGTGATGATAGATATTATGTGACGCATTTTTTTCTATTGTCCTAAAAGATATAATGCTATTACTAATAGTTTCAGGAATAAGTTTTGTTTCTCAGTGAAATTATTTGTAGCTGAGTCATAGGAGCCATATCATAGACAAACCTGTTTTTGTTATTTGCTTACAATAAAAACTGTGAATTAGCCTAATCTGAACATTGTATCAGCTTTTACAGCTTCAGTAGTGCAATGCCTTTACTATTTCTATCCAAATTGAGCTAGCCTCGGTGGCTCAGTTTAATGCGCATTTGACAAGATCAAAGGATTTGGTTTTGATCCCTGCTGGGTCTGATAACGTTCTTTTCTGGAGATTGATAATGTTTTCTGGCCTCAATGCCCCAGTTGCCTACCCATCCGACTGGTGATCAGGAGTTTGCGAGTTCACCTCTGCCGGGTCAGCAACATTTTTTTCGTGCAGATTGGTCATGACATATCTTTTTTGATCAATCTCTCCATTCAGCTGATTCAAGAAAAGCAATTGTTTCTGGCAAAAAGTGTGCAGAATAGTGATTAATTGCTTAGAGGGCTAAACCCACCCAGTAAAAGTGTGGTTAGCTAAACAAACCCTAATAGGTTGACTGGGGTGTAAAACATAAAACTCAGTCAAAATTCTCTATATAAATTTCATCTCTTATTAGTCTGTATAGCTGATCAAGCAGGTCTATGTCTAATATAATTTCCAACTTCAAAGAAAGACAGTTTTTTTTTCTAATGGGCAATATATAAGTATATATATGGGCAGTATATAAAAGTTGTTATATTTTGATTTACCTTAAGTCCACTCTTTTCAAAATTAAGTTAATTGTAATTGATTGTGAAAATTCTTGAAAGGATGGCAAACAATCATAATAGCTCTGTAGAGTTGAAGCTTCCAATAAATCATATACCAAGTTTTAATAAACCATATACCAAGTTTTAAATGTATCAAATAGTATGCACATTTTATATTTTATCATATTTGTAATGATTTGTACCTCAAAGAGCATAATTCAGTTCCTACAAATACTGCAAACTATGAAAAATGCTGAAACAATTTTAAATGCATGGAAAAGAAACAATGTAGCTTTGGAAATAATTAAATATGAAAAAAGGGTGTGAAAGACTGACTGTGCAAATATTGAAAATTTTTAAATGCTGGTTTTGCTTGACATTTTTAAAATTCTACTTACAGTGTATATTATTTTAGGCTGAAAAGAAGTCCGGGCTTACTGAAATTGTCAATTCATAATAGCCCCTACAGCAGTGAGTGGTTGAAATCAGACATTGATTATTCTTATTGGGGACATTTATCATAGATTGACAGTTTTTGAAAAGAAAAGTGAATGAAAAGCCAAATGATTATAGAATCAAGGAAAAATACTGATGGAATCAAGGAAAAATACGGAATTTTAGTTTGCATTTTCTGTCAAACCACTTACCCCGCTCCCAAATAAGCATGTGCAGTTTTATACAAATGGGAAGTGTGTCCAAATAACGATTTCCAATTACCAATATAAAAAAGGTAAGAGAAAAGTCCAGGGAGTGCCACAATCACAAACCGCAGCCCTTCTCAGACACCAAGAGGAAGAGGAAACTGACAAATCCAAACAAGCACAAACCGAACAAACGCACGAAAAGCACCAAGACCAGTCCCCTCCTCCCCAAACGAGGCACCCGCACGCCAAAAGGACCGAAAAACACAAGAACAAAATGACACAAGGCAATACATAAAACAAATCGCCTCGTAGAATAAACCACAAAGCAACAAAGAGTAAGACTAACACCAGCACCACCGCCTTAGAACGGTCAGTAGAGTAAACCACCGGGGGGTTTAAAGAACTTTTACAGCTTGCCAACTTCACTCTGGGTCCCGATGCTACTCCTAATACAGAAATAAATAAAAATTCGGTTCGCATAAAGGCTCCCAAAGCGAAAACATAAAAATCAAATTAATCACTATAATAAACAAAGACGAGTACTCATGGCTAATTCTACTGTATGCCAGAGTAAATGAAAACCAATAGTTGAACCACGGCGGGCCAAGCCAAAGACATATCGTCAAGCCCCAACCCACTGGTTAAAGTTTTACGAAAAGGCCGTCAATGAGTCTGAGGCCCGAACCGCCGTCGTGCAATTAAAGAGTGAAGCATAGCTATCAACAATGATTGGCTTGGTAACTAGGCATGCAGTCTACCTCATACTATCCAGGCTATAGCCAATTCTTTTATAACGGTTAATAAGTTTTCTGAATTGCTCCGAAAAGTTAGATTTTCCTACAATTTTTCTAAATCTGTACACTAAGTCACCGTAAAATTCGGGTTCCGATATACCTTGTTGCAGAAGTGTCTTCAGACTGACGCTATATTTTTCTACAAAGGCACTGTGTCTGCGATAAAATTTCGAAAACGCCTGATGAAGTTTAAAATAACGATAGCCCTGCCTAAGAAGTTTGGCAGTAAGGGCTTTATTACGGTAGTTAAAGTCACTAAGATTTGAAGAAGCTCTGGCGAATCTAATAAGTTGAGATATGTATACCCCATATGAGGTACACCGGGGGACATCGCCATCCAGAAAAGGGAAATTGACTATATCAAAATCAAAATCGTCCCGTTTATCATAAATTTTGGTGGAAACTGTACCATTAGATACACATAGATTCAAATCCAAAAAAGGTGTCTCGGTATCGGAAGAATTTGCTCTATTTAATTGGAGTTCTGTAGGATATATACAATCCATTTAAAAGGGGACTGTTCCCTATCTAAGTAAAATTGGATTTTTGTAGTCCTAAACAGTTTTCTTTACTGACTGCATC